>JAJPUD010006641.1:60758-124513 GCA_023553655.1 Myrmecobius fasciatus | reverse complement strand
GATGCCCTTCAATTGGAGAATGGCTGAATAAATTATGGTATATGAATATTATGGAATAATATTGTTCTGTAAGAAATGACCAGCAAGATGATTTCAGAGAGGCCTGGAGAGACTTACATGAACTGATGCTGAGTGAAATGAGCAGAACCAGGAGATCATTATACACGGCAACAACAGTACTATATGACGATCAATTCTGATGGACATGGCTCTCTTCAACAATGAAATGTTTCAAACCACCTCCAATTGTTCACTGAAGAAAGCCATATACACCCAGGGAGAGGGATGTGAAATGTGGACCACAACATAACATTCTCATACTCCTTGATTGATGTTTGCTTACATTGTGTTTCCTTTATCTGATATATCGTTTGTGTAGATAAGATTTTTCTTGCACAACAATGATAAGTTTGGAAATATGTATACGTATATTCGATTTGCCAATATTTTAACATAATTAACATGTAGTGGATATCCTGCCATCTAGGGGAGAGGTGGGGAGTTGGGGGGAAAAATTTGTAACAGAAAGCTATGTAGGGGTTATTGTTGAAGAATTACCCACACATATGTTATGCAAATAAAATTTAAAAAATAATTTTAAAAAATTGTCATTGTATACTCCTTATGAGAACATTTTTCCCATTCTACCTCTCATCTTCCAGTACAAACCTCTCTCACTCTTTTATCTTTTCTAAGATTACTCCAACATAATCATTCATATCCATATCCTCTGTCTATAGAAATTCCTTTTAACTGCCCTACTAATGGTGCTATATCATCTTCCCATAGAGGAATGTAGACAATTTAATTTTTTGAGACCATTATGATTACCCTTTTGTGTTTACCTTTTCTTTTTTTTTTCTTGAATCTTTATGTTTGAATATTTAAAATTTCTACTTAGCTCTGGCCTTATCGTCAGGAATGCTTGAAAGTTCTCTATTCCCTTAAATATCCATTTCTTCTCTGATAGATTACACTCAGTTTTTCTCCTTTGCCTTCCAGAATATTATATTTTTAGCTTTCTAATCCTTTTCCATGGAAGCTACTAAATCATGTGTGATCAGTCCTGACTCTGGTACCTAACAGTTGTGACTTGCCAGAGTTATATGGTATCCAAGTTTGGATCTGAATTCAAGGCTTGTTAACTCCAGATTCAGTGCTCTATCCACAGTACTATCTAATTACCTAGCCTAGAATAGCTTCTGTGGGGACATGATATGATGAATCAATTAAGTAGCACTACATTTATAAAGCTATAATTTCAACATTAGAAAGATCTATTATTTTACTGCTGTGGATCCTCCCTCTACTGATGCAGATCATAGAATTATATGATAGGATCACTTAGTGAATGATTTTTCAAAGTTGCTATGACAAACTATCATTCATCCTGTCATTAAGCTAGTTATGAACTTCTCTAATTTAGCTAGATTGATTCTTGGACAATAGATCATATACTTGGGTAGCAGATATAGCATATTACTGAATCCATTTTCAATTTTTTTCCAGTTTGTTATGATCTGCCAGAATTTGTGCTCTGTAAGGATCAACTTTAAGAATTCTAGACCACTTCCACGTCATGATAACAAAGTAGGACCTCAGTAAGATACTAAATACAATTAATTACACACACAGCAAAATATGACCAGTTAAGTAAAAAATGAAGCCAAAATTGATCAAGAAATAATAGAAATAGGAAAAAAAAATCTCATACTCAAAGATACTATTGCTTCAGAAAAGCATAGAAAGACATGAATTGATGCAGAGTAAAGTAAGCAAAACCAGGAAAACAATTGAATTGATGTAGAGTAAATTGAGCAAACTAGGGAAACAATAAAATTCTAAATACAAAAAAAAAAACCAAACCCATAAACTAAATGCCACACACTAGCTACACCTGGCCCCGGAAAAGAATTGAGAAAACATACTTTCTGTCCTTCATTTCAGAGGTGTGAGAATAAGTCTTTTTTCTTAGAAAAAAGTGTTAAGTTAGTTCTTTTTACAACCAGAACTAGATATATTATCGATGCAGGACACTATTCAACACAGGGTCAACTACATGCTTTTGAATTTTGTATAAATAACTAATTCAGAAGTGACATCCATTCTGTGTCACAAGTGACTAAGATAATAAACTTTTTCTTAAGAGCATGCCAAAAGTATGGTGAGTGTGTGTGCTGAGAGCAATATTTCCTAGAAGCTTGTCATGTAGGCTGATGTAGTCTTTTCTTAATTCCTTATCCCATATAGGAAAAACATTTTTTTTCCATAAAAGTTATTGAAATTGGCTCCAAAACTTAACTGACCCAAGCAATAATGGCTTGGGCTAATGAAATAGTTCCTTGGTGATTAGGAAGCCAAGGGAAATCCTTCCTCTCTCAAGATTTTGATCTACAGGTCAGCATGGACAACAGCAGGAAAGCTTCAATGCTATACCCTTGCTGAATATCCTTTTTTGGGTACAATCAGTCAATAGGCATTAAGCATTCAAGCTAAATAAAAGTCCTTTAACAAATTAATATTCCATTATATTTATATGCCACAATTTGTTTAGTCATTCCAATTGATAGAGGTATAATTCATTTCCAATTTTCAGTTATTAGAAAAAGTACTGGTATAAATATTTGGTAGTACACAGGAACTTTTTTCTTTTAAATGGCTTCCTTGGGGTTTAACTCAGTAACAGAGTCCCTGGTTCTAAAGGTATGGACATTTTATTTGCAATTTCCAATTACTTTCCAAAATGATTGTACTATTTCATGGTTCTACCAACAATGTATTAGCAATGTTACTCTTTTACAACCTCTCTAATATTGACTGTTGCCATTTTTTGCCAATTTGCAAGGTGTGAGCTGAAACCTCAGGGGTTTTTTGACTTTTATTTATTTTTATTATTAGCTAGAATATTTTTTCCATGTGTTTGTGAATATGTCAAAGTTCTTTTGAGAACAGTTTGTATTCTTAGACCATTTATCTATTGAAGAATAGCTATTAGTCATGTGTATATGTGTATATAGATATACTTATACATATATGCACACATATAGTTTACATATCTTAGATACTAAACTCTTATCAGGTAAATTTGATACAATTTTTTTTCCACATTCAACCCCTTCCCTTCTTATCCTACACGTATTAATATTGTATATGCAGAAACTTTTCTAATTCTGCCATAAACTCTTTCTGTAAACACAGTATTATGTTCCTTCAGTTACTTTCATTTTTTAAAAAGGTGGTCCCATTCCATCTGGTTTTCCTCCCGACATTCCCCATCTACTCTTCTCATTTGATATTCTCTGCCCCCTTTCAGTTAGTCCAGTTCCTTAGTTTAAGTTCATTTTTTGTTCTACTTTTCAATAAGGATTTCTCTCATTCTCTTCATTATCTATCTTTTCTTCCTGTTTACTCTAGACCCTAATTTTCCAGTTCATGACTGCTATAATATGTGATTTCTCTTTTCTGTGTTCATTTATTTAATTAAAGCTTCCAAGTATACTTTCTGGGATCTTCCCTCTGGACTCTTTTTGTCATTGGCTGGTAGGCTTGCCTCATGTGTTCCCCTCTTCTGTTGTGTCTTATTTCCAGAACAATGTTAATTATTACAGCTGTTATAGTTGGCACTACTCCATGACAAGAGCCCCTCTCCCACCAAATCTCTGATTATTCATCCTATCACTGATCTATATCCTCTCTGGTTGACCTTTCCCCCCACCTTCTACATTTGCCCGGAAATCTCCCTGTGTCAGTACTCCAGATGACAAATGCCCCCAGTTTCCAACTCCCCTCTGGCCAATACTAGTAGACTTTTCAAGCACCAAATCCCTCAAGCTTCATCCAGTGCAGGTCTTCATATCTCTTTACTCACTACTCTTCACTCTTAGGGGCATTTATTAGTGGAATCACATCCTACATTCAAAGTTAATACCTCCTTTCTTTCCCCCTCTCCTTACCCATTTTCCTGAAGACTTTTTCTAAGACCACAGAAGTCACCTTACCCCCATTGCTAGGCCTTTTTTGACCTTCATGCATTACTCGCTTCTCTCTAATCCCTTGTTCCCTTCTGTCTCTTTTATGCACCTTCCCATGTAATGTCCTGAAAAAGAAACATTCCCTTAGAGGCAGGGACCTATGCCATATATACATGCATATACACACACATACACACACATACACACACAGACCTATATGGAACCAATTTCTGTCCATAATATAGCTTACCTGCCTATCCACTGTTAGCTCTACTAGATTTCCTTTTACCCCTATCTTCTTGCATACATTTAGAAAGAAATCTTATTGGTCTTTCTGTTGTTACTCTGTTGCTGTTCCTGTTCTTGTTCTACATTTATTCATTGCTCCTACATTTTTGTTTGGGGTATTTGAGAAGTAGTGTATTCACTTCTGGTATGATAGCTAAAAATGTTTTGAATTCTTCTTTATTATTGAATGTCCATTTTTTTGTCCTGCATGATTAAGCTCAGATTTGCTGAATATGTTATCCTAGACTGCATCCTGGTCTTTACTGCTCTTCAGAATACATAGTACTACATTCCCTTTTGTTTTCTAGTGGGTATAGAACAGTCTTGTATTGTTCAAATGTCCTTTCTTTTATATTTGAAGATCTTTTTCCTGATGATTTGGAATTTCATTTTATATGTTTAGAAGTTCTGAACAGTTCTCTTCTATTATTTCCTTTATTGTGGTGTTAAGGATTTTTGTCATATTCTTTTGTCAGACTTATGATTCTTAGGTTGTCTTTTTACATCCTATTCTTGAGATCAATTTACACCCTACTTTTGAGATCAGTATATTTTCTGGGGTTTTTTGTTTGTTTGTTTGTTTGTTTTGCTGAGGCAATTGGGGTTAAGTGACTTGCCCAGGGTCACACAGCTAGGAAGTGTTAAGTAACTGAAACCAAATTTGAACTCAGATCTTCCTGACTTTAGGGCTGGTGCTCTATCCACTGCACCACCTAGCTGCCCCTAGAGATGTTTTTCATGTACAATGAACATATTTTCTTCTAATATTATTGCTTTTCTGCTCTTCTAAGTTGTCTTTCATTTCCCTGCATTGCCTTCTGAATCTATTATATTCAGTCTTGTTTCTTTAGTAAGACATTATGATAGATTCCAGTTTTTCTATTCTATTCATTATTTGTGCTATGCAGGATATAAA
Organism: Myrmecobius fasciatus; assembly: GCA_023553655.1. Lineage (NCBI taxonomy): Eukaryota > Metazoa > Chordata > Mammalia > Dasyuromorphia > Myrmecobiidae > Myrmecobius > Myrmecobius fasciatus. Next base: position 119,338 of record JAJPUD010006641.1, on the reverse strand, counting down.
TTCTGCTCTCAAAATCCCCATTTTTCTTTTAAACCATTCAGCAATAGTGTGTTGTTCCATGTTCTTATATTCCACTGAGTCCTCTGTCTTATTAAGTGCTGAATCATTTTTCTATATATTGCATAGTGTTATCCATAGATGCCTGGTCTCCTTTACTAAATCTGGAGGCTGTGGTTACTACTTTCTTGTAAATCTGTCTCTATCTTCAAGGTTTTGAGTTTTCTTCCTAAAATCTTTGATATTTATAATATTCCCTTCCCCCCTTATTTTTCCTACTACTCACTTTCTGACTCTTCCCTCTATGTTTTCCCTGGGGGACAGATCTCAAAGCAACTCAGTCTCCTCCAACAATAGACATTTTATAGTTCAACTATCCCAAATAACTTTTGAGTTATTCATTCTCTACCTCACCCATAGTCTTTTGTCTTGGTGATCTATCTTACTCCCTCTGTTCCTCAGTACTCTGGTCCAGCACAAGAAGTACTAAGACTATTTATTCACCCTGGTACTGGCAATTCAGAAATTTGCAGCACTGGTGCTTCTAGGCTGCATCCCTTGACAGACTTTAGCTCCTTAAGGATTGTTCGAAGTGGCTGATAAACCATGAGCAAACTCCCACAGCTTGGCACCAGTTTCTCCATGCATTGCAAAGAGGAAGAGGAGGAAATCAGGAATCAGAGATGGGCTTTTATGTAAGCCAGTGTTGTGCTTTTAGATCTACTAGAATAGTCATATTGCTAATAGTGTGGGAAGAGTAGGGAAGAGGTACTAAGTGAGTTCAGGATGAATGAGCCTTATTCCTGATTTTTTTTTTTTTTTGGTGGAACTGGAGGACATGGTTTTTTTTTTAAAACCTTCTTTTGGATTCAGGGTGTCCTGGACCAGGAAGAGATGAAGTCGCTTTATTTTTGTCACATGATTTTTGTTTTGGAGAGGTTTGAGAAGTTGCTGGCATTGGAGAAAATGTATAGTTCACCATTTTGTTGCTCACATAACTCCAAAAGTCCTGCCTCATTTTCTTCTTATCTTGAAGATGAACTATAAGACCAGCCTGAATCCAGTGAGCATGGGTACCATTTGGTATCTATCCCAAGTATGTTTTTTTTTTTTTGATCCAGATGTGTGATTTCATTCAAATACAGAATCCTTAATGAAAAAACTCTTTCAATCAATAAAGATGAGCAACTATTCTCCTAGAGAGTTGCTTGGAGGCAGAATAAGTTAAGTATCTTGAGAGTCACATAATATGCATCAGAGATAAACTCAGATTATCCTGTCCTCCAAGACTAGCTCCTCCAAACACCACATAATGCTGCCTTTAGTGCACTTGGGAGTCTCAAAATTTCAAATATAACTCTGTTACGTGGTATTATAGGCACCTGGATTATCTGGATAAGTAAATAAGTGTCCTGGATAAATTAGGAGCAATTCTACTGATATTTCACAAACACTAGTAAAGTCAGTGTTTACTTACCAAAGTCACTAGTGCAGACAGCTAAGAGGACTTCAGTGTCACTGCAAGGACGACATGGAACTGTAGAAAAAAATAAACCCAAGCAAATCAATTTTAAATTTCTATGTTAGGGGATTACATAAGTTAAAAAAGAGTCTTAAGGACAGTATAGTATATAAATCCTTCCTGGTTTTCTCCTAATTACCTTTAGAACAGCCAGCAGCACACTGCTAGTTCCTCTCAATGTTTTATGTTAATATTCATAAGTAGGAAGATTGCAGAAATTAAGTCAAGTGAATACTTTGAAGATCAGAGGAAGTCAAAAAAGTTCCAGAAAAACAATTGTATTTCTGCTCCTATAGTTCTTACAAAATATCAAAGGTAGCTCAAAAGAATGTATTTTAAAGGATATCAAGGCCCAATGGAAAGTCTAAAATAGCCATAACAAGTACAAGAATCCATTTAATCAGAAGGAAAACTTTTGGCAACTTCAACCACCTAGAATAGAATCCAAATGTGGAAGTGAGATCAATAGCCTTCTAAAAATATGGCATCTCAGGTGTGCTCTGATCAGAGGGTAGCATGGTATAATTTAAGAATTTTATAAAGATTACTTAGGATCTTGATGGATATTACTTCTCTTAATATGGTCTAAGATAATTTTAGCTTTTTTGGTGTAGTGTTGCATTGTTAATTCATATTAAGCAATACATTTAATCTCCAGATCAAGAGCTTTTGTCTAAACATGCCTTTCTAATATAAACTTTTTGAATACAAGTATAAGATTTTATATTTGCCACTATTAGGTTTTAAATGTGGTTTAAGCAAGGCCCAATGATTTAGTCAATCAAGATCTTTTTGGATCTAAATCCTGTTATATAATATCTAGATATCTTTCCCAATTTCTTGTCATCTGAAACTGTTAATAATTGCTATGACTTCAAATTACTAATAAAAATGATTAAATATCACAGGTCAAGCAGCATAGGTATAGATGTCTAGGATATTCCAATACAGACTATTATCCAAATTGATATCTACTCAGGAATTACTCTTTCAATCTAATCCTTCAATGAGTTCTTAGTCCACCAAACTATATCATAATCTAGAGCACATAGCACATCTTGTCTAAAATATAAGATTTTTCTGTTAAATGCTTAGTGAAATCTACATATGCTGACTACAAAAAGGGAAATTGAGAATTCTGAGTGGGATAAGTTTATTAATAGATCACTTAAACCAATAATAAAGGGATCAATAACTTGCCTCCTTTTACACCAAAGACCCAGAATTAAAGGTGCATCTCTTTTTTATAAGCATAGAACAAAGAACAGCAAGCACCACAAAGGTCAGGAATCATGATTGATTGTATTAAAGATAGTAAGCATAACCCCATATGGGATCTCTCTCTTTAAGGAATACTTTTGTAAATTTTGAATCCCAAGCTTCATCACTGAGATCACTGATAGGCCCAGGAATGCAGATGCACTGGAAAATGGGGGATTAGAGAAGACTACCTTTTTAATTGCTAAAGATAAGAAAGGATCAGTTAGAGCAGCTTCTCAAGGATAACACACAAATTCATCCTGAGGTAACGTTTTCTGAGTGTATTGAGAAGAGTTTTTCTTTAACCAATAGTCAAAGTGGAAAAGCTTAAGCCTCTGGTATCTAACTTCAGAGAAAGGGAAATTGAACTTTTGTACAAGTAAGCTTCTTTATTTAATGACAAAGAAGAGACTTTAAATCTGTTACACAGAATCCAAAATATGATTACAGAATTAAATTATATTTGTAAACCAAATATAAAATCAATATTAATTTTCAGAGAGCCATTAATCCATGTGTAAGAATCCCTGGAGGCCACATATTGACTTACTCTTAAAATATGTTATCTATTTTTATTGATTTTGTTAAATATTTCTCAATTACATTTTAGTTCGATTCAGGGAAATTTAAGAGTATGTAGGCTATACATATGACACAAATGATTTATAACACTATTATGATCTCCATTTCATTATTTCTTTTTACCTACCACTTTGTTCCCCACCCCACTTTCATTTCTGGCTTCTATATTTGTCCCTCCCCTCATTAAAATATAAGTTCCTTGAGGGTAGTGACAGTGTTGTTAGCTTGTATTTTTATCACCAGTGCTAAGCATGATGTTAGGCACATAGAAAGCATTTAATAAAGATTCTATATAACTATCAATCTTTGTAATAACAGTTTTATGGAATAAAACTTTTCCAAGACTAAAAGTAAGAATCCCACTTTTGGTTCTAGAAACATTCTCTGGCAAATAGAAAACTATCACTGACTGGTAAATCACAGACCAATCTGTGGAGAATTATATGAATGAGAGTTCCCAAATAAGGCACTTAATCTACACGTATTTCTTGCTTTTCTCTTCACTACCTGGGATAGCTCAATTCTTTTTTCTTTTTCTTCTGATTACTTGTCCTCTCTTCAAGCAGGTCCTATATTCCCAGATCCAGTACTTTCAAATGATTAGAGAATAATGAGCCCATTGGCAGTTTTGTCATATTTCATTTAAAATGCCTACCACAAATACAATTTACATTTTGAGAAAAGTAGATATTCCATTATCTATCTTACCAAATCCAACCTCATAAGCCTGACAAATCAAATTAATTTGGGGGTATAGGAATGGGAGGGGAAAAGAAAAGAAGGAAGTTTATGTTCTGCTTTGTGCATAAGTAGGTTTTTTTAAAGTGCTTTCTTAGTGCAGAGGAACAAAGATCTGATGGAAAGCAATGATCTAACATGATGCAACCTAAATTTCCTGTTAGGGAGGTGGCCTGAGTACAGCAAGTAAAGTATATTGCTTAATAGTCATTTTACTGGGTGGAACATCAGCAAGTTTGCCATGACTCACCAGTTAGTTTTGCTTACTCATTGACTTCTATTAAATTAACAGGAAAGGCAAAACACAAATATGAGTGACTTACTTGATTACTTTCAACTTCAGCACTGTTCAATTAAGTATCCTAATAAAAGGGAACATTTTACTGGATTTCCCTAAAGCTCAAAAATACCTAACTTAATTACTATTGGCATCATGCTGGCACTTGTTCTGCTACTGTCCTATCTATGAATTTTGACAGCATATTGACCTGAAGTCATCTGAAGCAGTCCACACTAACACAGCAGTTATAAAGATCTTTCTCCTTCCAATAAAAAAGATGAAAATATATCATTCTTCAAAAGCTTACAGTCAAGATGCAGTTGCTTTGAATGATTTGCTCTCTGAACCTGAAGCTACTGATAAGAATGAATGCAACATTTATTAATCATAATAGTTTTCTCTTTTCTGCCAAGCATAGAAGAGGCTTCCCTTTGAGATAATTCTTGAAAGCCTTAATTATCAAACTCAAGAGTTTTTATCACATTGACCTTTGACATGTATGTAACCCTCTATCCTGCTTGATCCTACATTATGAGGCAAGGGGGGGGGGGAGAACAACAATAGGAAAATACACTTCAAAGAAGTAGCAATGATCAAGACCTGTTTTTAATTTATTCTGTCCAAAGATATGACCATTGTCTGTAAACTACATCTATCTCTCTGCCTAGACAGAAATGTGCATGACAAATTCACACAGTTAAATGAGTTGTGTCCACAACTACACAAATTTTGACTTGGCAACCAAGTTAAGTATTGGAGTAAAAAGGAAACATATACCTAGGGATCCTTAATGGGGTAAAATGGGGTTTAGTTGGGGACTAGGCGTGGGGAATGGGATGATGAGAAGAGCCTCAAATTGCTTTCTATATTAATAAAGCTTTCCAAAATGGTTACGATTTGGCTCTTTCTGGCTATATAACTTCACAAAATTCCTTCAGACACTTTCCCTTCCTCACCCCCAACAAGCCTTCAACAATAGGCTATCTACCTAGTGTTTTCATCTAGTATTCTTCTGAGCTAGATCTCCAACTTTGCACTGAAATAGTAAGTATATGACTATTAGAAGTTTCATAAAGGACTCTGTCCATTGCCCTAAAAATTATGAAAGTTAGAGCCACTGCTCCAATTCCTCTAAAAAACTAAGTATTTCTTGTGTGGGAGCTTGAAGTCTACTTGATTTGTCCATTGGTGAAATGAAAAATCTATAATCATTAACGTAATTTTTCTCACCTTCCCTCAATCAATTAACTATACTCCTAATTTACCCAGGAATCATTGTAAACTATTCAACAAACATTCCAGAAGATAGCACTGAAGCTTTTGTACATAAGTAGCCACCAACACAACCTGGATTGACTCACAAAATAAATACTGTTTTTTAAAAAAATTATCTTTAATGATTCACTGAATCTAATGAGAGATTGCATAACCTTCGAACAGGTTTCAGTATTCCATAATGACAAATGAAGGCAAGAGAAGGAAAGTCATCAATCCTATAAAAAGATGATTGAAATCTAAACAGGTGGATAAAGAGGCTTCATAAGGGTGTAACTGACTTTGCTTAGACTAAGCAGACACATACAAGAACCTGCCCAAGATTAAGATTTCTAATGTTTCCTTTCTCTAACATTCCCCCAGAACTTTGTTCTACGGGCTATTAGTATACAATATCAACTCAGCTTTTTGAGTGGAAAAACTTAAAAAGTAATAGAAGTGGATGACAGTCCTATAATACTTAATCCTGGATAGGCTCAAAACTAGTCTGATTGTATAAAGGAGGAAATAAAAATGCAACACATTAATGGGAGTCATATGCAGAAATAGTTGTTAGCTTTCCTGGTCACTCCTATCAAATAAGATCTTTCCCTAACCATGGAATTAATAATTAACATTGATTTAATAGATTAAAAATCCTTAGTCTTACATTATAGCATACTTATCTGGATATAAGCTACATTTCCTCCTTTGGATAGAAGACCAAATGGGTTCAAGTTTTACCTCTAACACATGGAGGCAATTTAGTATTGGGCAAGTCACACAGCCTCTCTATGCCCCATAAAAGTATAATCCCCAACTCTTAAAACCTTGTATTTGTATTTGTTATTTATGTTCTTATTTCTCTTTTCAGAACATTTTCACAATTGTTTGAAGACAAGGAAATGAATAATTGCTCAGGACACTAAGCAGTACTGACTTGATAGCACCAACATGATTCTTGGGATAATGAGGTTGGTATTATAAAGAAGTATATTAGACACTAGGAACACCTTGAAATCTCATCTATTAAAAGAATGTTTCTGAACAACTTCTGAATAACCATTTCTCAGGAAATAAATGATAATTACAGGGTTTTTACTCCTCATGAAAATATGAGACATATTCATCTTAGCACATTTATGGATTGTGTTAGGACCTACTCTATCATCCATCCCAATATCCAGTGAGAGAAATACTGGTCCTCAACCAATGAGCCTTTATTGTATATTTTAAGGCCTTCTGCCCTCCAAACTCATAACTAAAGTCTTATTTATTTGATTGACCCATGGTGCCAATTATAATGCCTGGTTTGATAGCAAGACCAAACTTCAACCCACTCTTCAGAATGTCATTAATCGGTGTTCCAAGATCCTCTATAACTTTCCCATGAAAATTACATTCATTTGTTCCTACTATAGTCATTGACTTTGCCTACAATTCTGATCTAGAAACCAGCATGTGAATGTGAAAGAAAGCATCTTTCTACCAAAAGATACACATAATGACTTTCATATAAGTAGCAATCAGGAAAAAATTACTTATCAAAAATCCAAATTTCTAAATGTAATAAAATGGTGCTTGCTTTGGCAGTGTATATATACTAAAAATTTTAAAAATTATGAAAGCCCCTATATAAGGATGATACCTACACTGATGATTCCATATTTTTAAAAAGTGAAAAGGAAAATGGCCTATTAGTATATCTCCAACTAGTCTACAAAGTAATAATCATCAAAACATTTCAGTATTTGTTAAGAAATAGGGAAGCTGATCAGAGTGAAATAGTTTAGATAATTCATAGACACAAATAAGCTTATCAAATCAACAAAAACATCAAATCACCAAGTATGCCATCATATACAAATTAGAGTAGCTAATTTGTAGTAGAAAGAAATTACCTGCTAGGTCTATGAATAGGGAAAGAGTTCATGACCAAACAATTGAAGGAGAAAATAAGCAAAGGTTAAATAGATAATTTTGACTATTAAAATTGAAGGGTTTTTTTTGTTTGTTTTTTCCCCACAAACAAAGCCAATAAAATTAAGAGAGACAAGTACCTGGAAGGAAAATAGCTGCAACGTTTCTGATAAACATTTCATTTTTAACATATATGGGGAACTAATTCTAATTTATAAGAATGTGAGCTACTTCCCAAATGTTAAATCAGAGAACATCGTGGTAGAAGGGTAGTTTTCTGACTCAGCTCTCCTGTCAGGGTAACTGACACAGCTTTCTCCCCAAACAACTTCCTTTTGCCCCAGCTCCTTTGCAATTCCCTGGTAAAGCTTCCTACTCTCAGCTTCTTGGATGTAGTTTCCTTGCCTAAAGACAATAAAAAGTGCAAGAGAGGTAGGCTCAGGGCTCCCTGGACTTTATAAGTGCTGGAAACTGCATGAGTTACTATATAACTAATGACTTCCAGGCACTTCTTTCTTTTTTGAAAGACAAATACAACTTTACTGGAGAAAACTGGAGTTTGCAAGTTTATGAATAGTTTATACTCCTCAATAAATGTTTCATGAATCAATAAGGGAAAAGTAAAGGACAATTAGTTCATTACCAAGCTAGCTATTGATTCTTGTGTCCAAAATAGAGTGGTATTGAAAAGGAAATAGAATCCATTAAATACCAAAAATCTTAAATACATCAAAAACCCAGATGTATAGCAATGATAAAAGGCACAAGAGTCTTCAGACCATTTGTTTTTTAATTTCTTCATATTCTGAAAAGGAGAAATAAAATTCTCCAGCCTTTAACCTAATATCTCTTGGAACTAGGTCAGAGTTGTAATAAATTAGATTTTTTTGTCTTGCTTTTTCTAATAGTTTATTTATTCTTTGAATTTCTTATTCAACCATTTCTTCCAGATCATCTGAGAAAGAAAAAAACTTCCCTATTATTTTAAAATGCCTATTAGAAAACACAATCTTTTATCTCACTAATTAGGACCGATAATGTGAGAATGACTGTCAACCAATTCTGCCAGACATATTTCTGTGTCTGGATGAGAGGCCATATTCAGAGAAGCTAAGGCAACTTTGTGTGTCTTTGCATGTCCTTGCTGGGTATTAGAGCAAAGCATATCTCTTTACTTATATGTTCAGTGTTTCCTTTCATCCCAATATCAAACCTGAACTTTGAGGCAGGTTAGAGAATCCATTGGACAAACCATGACAATTTTCAAAGCCACATCTACAACAGATATGAATAAATATTTTTACAGAAAAAAAATCCAAGTCATAAAAAACTTAAGCCATATGAAAAAAATGCTTTATATCACTAATAAGTAGAAGAATGCAAAGTCAAAATAATTTTAAGGTTCCACCTTGTACCTCTCAGAGTGGAGAACTCACTTGGAAGGGCTGACAAGAAAATAAGATAAATGACAAATTCTGGAGAAATTGTGGAAAAATAGGTGATGTGAAATGTTCCAGTCATTCTGGAAAAAGAATTTGGAACTATTTTCCCCAAAGCAATTAAATTGTGAATACCCTTTTACCCAGAGATATCACTACTAGGCCTACTCTCCCCCCCCAAAAAAAAAATCAATGAAAAGTTTTTCTCTTATGGGAAAAAAACAAGTGACAAAAAGTTAAATCACTGATGTCCATCTGGGGAACAGCTTGAACAAGTAATAGAATATGAATATGTTGAAATAGTAATATGCTGAAAGAAGTGATAAAGGGGATAGTTTCAAATAAAAATGGGAAGACTTCACTGCTGCATAGTGAAGTGTGTAGAATGAGGGGAACAATTTATACAGTAACATCAATATTGTCATAGCAAACAACTTTAAAAGACTTAAGAATTCTATTTAACACAATACAGTAACATCAATATTGTCATGGCAAACAACTTTAAAAGACTTAAGAATTCTATTCAATACAATGAACAATCATAATTCCAAAGGTCTCAAGCAGAAACATGCTATCTACCTCTGATAAAGTGACAGATTCAGTATTTTATTTTTATATTTATTTATATAAAATTAATTTTAAAAAAATTTGGACATAACTAATAGGGAAATCTATTTGTAACAGGATTTTTGTTTGTTTTTGCTTTCTCAGCTGTTTGGGGGGGAAAGGGAAAGAAGGAAATAATGTAGATGTGAAAATAAAATGTAATTTTTAAATTGCTAAGATAATGAAAATTAAGGAATAAAGATTATGAAATGCTCCAGGCTTTGAGAATAAAATTAATTCCATTTCCTTCTTTATGTGAAGAGTGGGCAAAATTTCTTAAGCAATGGTTTAGCATGATAAAAAGGACATTTTAAGAGGATGAATCTGACTACAATTTGCAAGACTGGTGGAAGAATTCAGAAGCAGGGAAATCAGTAAATGAGGTTATCAAAATATTACCAAACTAACAAGACAGAGTAGATTATTAGCAATGGTAATTATGAGGAATAAAGGAAACAACAATGGAATAATTGAAAGAATGCCACTAATTAGCTCTGTGATCTTAGGCAAGTTTTCTACTATATCTACCCTTTATTCCTTATCCCATTTTAGATCACACTTCCGAAAGTCCTAACCTTAGATTCTGAGGCACCATTCACCTCTTTTGTACCTATTCACATGCTGCTGAATGAAATTTCTGGAAATCACACAAATTCACTGCTTATTGTAAATTAATGTTATCGAATCTTAACTGGGTCCTCATTTCATCAAAGCAAACATTCTGTCCAACTGATTTGCCATCCAACTTTCAATAGCAGCTATTTTAGCTCTTTTTATCTCTCCTCAAGCCTCCACAACATCCACTTAAACTCTCTTAGCTGAGAACTTTGCCTTAGATTTCACTGAAAAAAAAAATTTGAATTCACTCAAACACCTTTTTCTTTCTTCTACATTTCATAGCACTCAGATATTTCTCTCCACATTTCCTCTTTCATCCCAGTCTGCTTTTTTAAATTCATAATTGAAGAAAATATTATACTATTTTGGACTCCTGGATCATGTTACTAACAAGACAAAGGGTTAGACATTTTCTTTGAACGTCAAAATTCTCAAATCTCTCCAAAATATAAATCGTGCTTCAGAGACAAAGGAATTTCAGCTTTCCATGACCTAGGCCATCAAGAACCCAAACAAGATATAAATAAATAAATAAAACATAGAAGGCTAATCCCTAATCTCTAAAATGCTTACTTAGGACTTTACCCACCAACCACCATAACAATTCCATAATCTAACTGAAAAGCTTGAGAAAGAGCCAGATTTCACTTCCACTCACCCAGTGCTCTTTGGAGAGCCAAACAGAAATCTGTACAAGCTACTACCACCAGCAAGGAGTGCAACAATACAAAGTAGTTGTATTCTGTTTCAAAAGAGCTCACTCATAGAACAAAAGAATAGAGACAACAGGGGACTCATGTCCACACTTGTAGAACTCCATTTTATACCTTGACCCTCTTCCCTCCTCCCCAATACATTCAATATCCAAACTTCCAACAGTAGAAATGTGCAGATGTAATAGCAAATAGCAGCACCCTGTGATTCAGCCAGAGAACTGAAAAACCGGGGAAACTGGAGGAAGCCACATAGATCTGGCTACATGGTACTTCTCCAAGCCGGAGGAACAGTATCCAAGATCTAGCCAGGAAAAGTTCTGTTCATCCAGAAGTCATTTCAGGCACAGATCAAGGATAGTGAAGCATGAATTGCCCAGCACAGGAAGAGGATGAGACTTTTTGAAATCTAGCTCATAGGAAAATGGTCAAAGTGGAGGGAATCAGAAAATGAATGAGAGCAATATAAAAGAGGAGGGAGCTGAAATTAGCCAAGATTTCAAGAGGAAAACAAAACAAAACATCTAATCTTGAACATAAGCAGATAAACCAACATAGAACATATTAAAAGCAGAAGAAATAAAATCTCCAGATCACAGGGGCAGCTAGGTGGCACAGTGGATAGAGCACCAGCCCTGAAGTCAGGAGGACCTGAGTTCAAATCTGACCTCAGACACTTAACATTCCCTAGTGTGTGAACTTAGGCAAGTCACTTAACCCCAATTGCCTCAGCAAAAAACAAACAAACAAACAAACAAAAAAAAAACTCCAGATCACATAAGACAGTTCAAATATCTACAAATAAATATTGCAAGGCAAATAAAAATTAATCAATACCTAAAGAAGCAAACAATCAAACAATAAAATAGATAAACTATTGGTTAATTTGATTTAGGGCAGCCAGGTGGGACAGTGAATAGAGTGAATAGAATTCCTGAAATGAGGGTTCAACTCTGACCACAGATACTGACTGTATGATCCTGGGCAAGTCCCTTCACCCTGTCTGTCTCAGTTTCCTCATCTATAAATGAGCTGGAGAAGGAAATGACAAACCATTCCAGTATTTTTGCAAAAAACAAACCAACAAACAAAAACACCCTTCAAATTTGGTCATGAAGATTGGATTATGACTAACTATGACTGAAAAACCAAAATACCATTTATCAAAAATGAAAATAGGGAATGTACCACCAATGAAAATAAAATTAAAGCAATTATTACAAATTTTGTCCAGTGATGCGCCAATAAAACTGATAAAGTAAAATGGATGAATAACACACCAATTGGAATACCTAAATATCTTAGAAAAAGAAATTGAATAAACACATAAATGAAATCCCAAGATCAAATAGTAAATTCTACCAAAACTAAGAAATGATTAATCCTAATATTTCATAAACTATTTTTTTAAATTATTTTTATTTTTTATTTTTTTTAAGCTTTTTATTTGTATAACATATGTATGGGTAGTTCCCCAACATTGATCTTTACAAAGCTTTCCATTACAAATTTTACCCCCAGTCCCCTCCCCTCCCCTAGATGGCAGGAAGTCCACTACATGCTAATAATGTTGAAATGCTTGAGAAGTTATGCAAGAAAAATCCTATCTACAAGAAAAAAAAAAAGAATCAGAGAAAGGCAACACAATGCAAACAAATGTCAGTAGAGATCATGAAAATGTTATGTTGTGGTCCATAATTCGTTTCCCTTTCTCTGGGTGTATATGGTTTTCTTCAGTGAATAATTGGAACTGGTTTGAGACAATTCTTTGTTGCAGAGAGCTATGTCCATCAGAATTGATCATCATGTAATACTGTTGTTGCTGTGTATGATGATCTCCTGGTTCTGCTCGTTTCACTCAGCATCAGTTCATGCAAGTCTCTCCAGGCCTCTCTGAAATTGTCCTGCTGGTCGTTTCTTACAGAGCAATAATATTCCATAACATTCATATACCATAATTTATTCAGCCACTCTCCAATTGATGGGCATCCCTTCAGTTTCCAGTTTCTAGCCACCACAAAAAGGGCCGCCACAAACATTCTTGCACATGTGGGGCCCTTTCCCTCCTCTAAGATCTCTTTGGGATATAGGCCCAGTAGAAACACTGCTGGGTCAAAGGGTATGCACAGTTTGACAACTTTTTGGGCATAGTTCCAAGTTGCTCTCCAGAATGGTTGGATCCGTTCACAGTTCCACCAACAATGTATCAGTGTCCCAGTTTTCCCACATCCCCTCCAACATTCGTCGTTATCTTTTCCTGTCATTTTAGCCAACCTGACAGGTGTGTAGTGGTATCTCAGAGTTGTCTTAATTTGCATTTCTCTGATCAATAGTGATTTGGAGCAACTTTTCATATGACTAGAGATGGTTTTAATTTCATCATCTGAAAATTGTCTGTTCATATCCCTTGACCACTTATCTATTGAAGAGTGGCTTGAATTCTTACATATGTGAGACAATTCTCTATAAATTTTAGAAATGGGGCCTTTATCAGAACCATTAAATGTAAAGATGATTTCCCAATTTGATGCTTCCCTCCTAATCTTGTCTGCATTTGTTTTGTTTGTACAGAAACTTTTTAACTTAAAATAATCAAAATTATCCATCTGGTGTTCAATTAGGAGTTCCAGGTCTTCTTTGGACATAAATTTATTCCCTCTCCACAGGTCTGAGAGATAAATTATATTACGTTCCTCTAACTTGCTTACAAAGTCCCTCTTTATATCTAGATCATGAACCCATTTAGATCTTATCTTGGTATGTGGTGTTAGGTATGGGTCAAGCCCTAATTTCTTCCACACTAGTTTCCAATTTTCCCAGCAGTTTTTGCCAAATAGTGAGTATTTATCCCAAAAGCTGGGGTCTTTGGATTTATCGAATACTAAATTGTTAAGGTTATTGCCTAAATTGTCCTGATATCCTATCCTGTGCCACTATTTAAAAACAAAGAGTTCTATAAAATTCCTTTTATGGCACAAAAAATTTTAATATATGAATCAGGAAGAAAATAGAGAAAGAAGTAATTTTCCTAGTGAATGTCAATACAAAAATTTTAAATAAAATACTTGCAAGAAGTATAAGATTAAAACCAGGTACAATTTTTACTAGGAATATAGAGGTCATTCAATATTAGAAAAACTATAAATATAAATGACCATATCATCAACAAAAAGAAAAAATAATATTACTATATCATGAGATGTGAGAAAAGCTTTTAACCAAATACAAAGTCCATTTCTAGTTTAAAAACAAACAAACTGGAAAGCAAATAGAGTCTTTCTTAAAATAAGGGATATTTATCTAAAACCAAGGGTAAGCATCATTACTTGGGGATGAACTAAAAATCTTCCCAATAGTATATACATTATCACCACTAATATTCAATGTTGTATTAGAAATGTTAGCTATAAGAACTAGAAAATGAGTAGATGCCCATCAATTGGGGAATGACTAAGTTAAGGTATATGAAAAGCAATGGAATATTATTGTTTTATAAAAAATGATGAACAAGCTGATTTTAGAAGGGCCTAGAAAGATTTACATGAACTGATGATAAGTGAAGCAAGCAGAACCACATAAATACTGTACACAGCAACAAGACTGTGTGTTGATCAACTATGATAGACTTAGTTCTCAGCAATTCAATGATCCAAAGCAATATCCTAATAAACTTTGGATGGAAAATGCCATCTGCATCCAGAGAGAAACCGATGGAGACAATGTGGATAAACACAAGGTCTTTTCACTATTTTTTTCTTCTTTTTCCTTTCTCATGGTTTTTCCCTTTTGTTCTGATTTTTTTCTCCCTACCTGACTCATATGGAAATATGTAAAAATGAATGTATATGCTTATTTTTCTATCTATTACCAACAAAACCAAGAGCTAAAAAGAGACATCATATTTAAAATAACTGGAGACTATAAATATAACATATAAATATATAATTTAATATAATGTAATATAATATATATTATGTGAATGATATAAATATCAAGCCAATGTAATAAAAATGAAAATTCTACCTAAGCTAATTTACTTATTTAGTGCCATATTAACCCAACTACCACAGAATTATTTTACAGAACTAGAAAAAAATAACAAAATTCACCTGGAAGGAAAAAGTGGTCAAGGATAACATGGTAATCAATGGAACAAAATTGTGAAGGAAGGTGAATGAGCATAACCAGATACTACAAAGTAGTAACTATCAAAACAATCTGATTCTGGCTAAGAAATAGAATGGTAAATCAGTGATTTAAATAAGGTATACAAATTCCAAAGGGTTCATGATGAAAAATGGAATGCACTTCTAGAAAGAGAACTGATAAATTCTTACACAAAGTGAAATATAATTTTTTCCATTTTCTTTATTTTCCTTGTTTTTCACAACATGGCTAATATGGAAATGTTTTGCATGACTTCACATGTATAATTGATATCATATTGCCTGCCTTCTCAATGGGTGGGGTAGAGGCAGGAAGATGGGAAAGTAGGAACTCAAAAAAATTTTTTAGTGAATGTTAAAAATTTTTTTAAAGGTATTTGAACCAAATTAAGCCCAAATCCCACTTGACTTATGGAGACTAAGATATAACTGGAAAAACATGACTAAAAATTCATAAAACTATGAATCTTCTAATTAGTTTTCTGGCCAGTATTAATATGGCTTATATGGAAATGTTTTGCATGACTTCACATGTATAATTGATAACATATTGTTTGCCTTCTCAGTGGGTGGGGTGGAGGTAGGAAGATGGGAAAGAAGTAGGAACTCAAAAAAACAAGTTTTTAATGCATGTTAAAAAATTTTTTTTTAATTATTTGAACCAAATTAAGCCCCAAATCCTACTTCAGTTATTGAGACTTGGACATAATTGGAAAAATATGACTAAAAGTTCATAAAATTATGAATCTCCTAATTAGTTTTCTTTGTTTCTGTGAAAGTTTTCTCGTTCTGGAATCAGGATCTGGGAATGTTATTAACTCATTGAACAAGTTTGTTGGAACTTCATAAATATAGGCATGTTTAATTGTGAAATTAGAAGGAAGGACAATAATAATGCCACAAATTAAGGACAATTTAGGAGAAACCTATTTGTGATTGTTCCTTCAATAGAGAATCAGAATGTAATGGCTACCCCTCAATCAATATGCAAAATTTATTAAGTACCTACTCAGTGCATGGTACCATAGGATTATTAGGTACTAGAGATGCAAAAACAAACAAAAAAATCCCTGCTTTTCTTCTCAACTGGGGAGACAATCTGTACATATATAATGTATATAGAATAAATAAAAGGTATTATGTGTCAAAGCAATTTCAGAGAACATATGCTTCAATTGAGAGGATGAGGAAATGCTTCATGAAGAAAACAGTGCTTGAATTGCATCTTAAAGGAAGTGAAAGGCTCTATGGTAAAGTGGAAGTCAATTTCAAACAGGGGGATATCTGAGAGAATAAAATGGATGAACAGATAGCAAAATTACTGGTTTTCATTAAATCCCATATTGGAATTTTCTATGAAAATCACTTTTTCCTCACCTTTTAAAATAACTGAATTAAAAGAGTGAAAACACCAGAGATTCAAATGCAATGAAGCAAAAATACTTGTCCCTTTGTACACAATCTTTTTCTGGCCTTTTGTCCTGGCCACTCCCTTATCTCCAGTCCTCAAATGTTCATCTTCAAACAACTTTTCCTAGTCATGATATTCATGTTCCATAATATTTTTCAGGCTTCTGAGAGATACTAATTCAAATGAACTTTCTCTCTTGGAGGACTTCAATATAGGATCCAATTTAAGATCGTTTAATAGTAAGAGACTTGCAGCTTTACACACCAAGGCCATCCATGCATTTAGTCAGCACACTAAATAAATATCTTCCATACCCATTACTTGCCAATCCTACCCAGGCCTTATACTATATCCAGAGGAATCATTCCTTCCACACATCTTATAGGACCCAGGTCCATTTCAGACAATCATACCTTATCCTAAATCTATTTCTTATCTTTTTTTCTCTACCCTTTGGCCTCAACAGAAACCTGGCTTCCATCTGAAGCTACCACATTTCTTATTGTCCTTCTTGACATGAATGTTTCTACCTATGAGAAATGTAGTGACTTCTTCCACACACACCCCAGTACCAACCAATACTGATAAACTTTAGCTGATAAAATTTATCACTTAGGTGATAAATTCAATCCACTTTTCATTATTTGAAGTTTATGTATCCCATTTGTATCAGTCACTTAAAATTATTGCCACTGCCTCAAACTGAACATTCATTTCAATCCCTCCCATATTCTGATTTCCCCCAGCACTATAAATTTCTTATACCATTTTCACATTCTAAGTAAAGATTTCCCTCTCCTGAAAAGAAGTTTCATTGTCTCTGCTGCTTTCCTATTTGTATCTCTTGTCACTCTCACAAACAATAGCTACAACTTCTCATCATTTTTACGCAATACTTACTTAACTAGATGGCACAGAAGTTTGAGTGAGGAAAACCAGAGATCAAATCACTTCAGGTACTCAGGCATTCAGGTACTATAACTCTGGTTGTCACAACCTTTCAGCTTTGGTTTCCTCCGCTACAAAAAGAAGGTGTTGGATTTTATTACCTCTACAATTCCTTCCAGCTCAAAATTCATGATTCTATAATAAACCTTCAGTTTACTACCTCAGCTCCCTATCATTATAAGATTATCTCCTTATACAATAACTGCAGAATTCCATAGTTAAATTCAGATATTTTCTTCTAATATTATTATTGACCCCTTTGAATTTGAAGATTTTGATTTCAAATATATTTCTACCATGTTTAACATATACTGAATTACTTGCCATCAAGGGGGTAGGGGTGGGAGAGATGGAGAAATTGGAACACAAGGTTTTGTAAGGGTTAATGATGAAAAATTATCCATGCATATGTTTTGAAAATAAAAAGCTTTAACTTAAAAAGAATGTGAAGATTTTCATAAAGAAAGGAAAAGGCCCCACATGTGCAAGAATGTTTGTGGCAGCCCTTTTTGTAGTGGCTAGAAACTGGAAACTGAATGGATGCCCATCAACTGGAGAATGGCTGAATAAATTATGGTATATGAATATTATGGAATATTATTGTTCTGTAAGAAATGACCAGCAAGATGATTTCAGAGAGACCTGGAGAGACTTACATGAACTGATGCTGAGTGAAATGAGCAGAACCAGGAGATCATTATACACGGCAACAACAGTACTATATGACGATTAATTCTAATGGACATGGCTCTCTTCAACAATGATATGTTTCAAACCACCTCCAATTGTTCACTGAAGAAAGCCATATACACCCAGAGAGAGGGATGCGAAATGTGGACCACAACATAACATTCTCATACTCCTTGATTGATGTTTGCTTACATTGTGTTTCCTTTATCTGATATATCATTTGTGTAGATAAGATTTTTCTTGCACAACAATGATAAGTTTGGAAATATGTATACATATATTCGATTTGCCAATATTTTAACATAATTAACATGTAGTGGATATCCTGCCATCTAGGGGAGGGGTGGGGAAGTTGGGGGGAAAAATTTCTAACGAAAAGCTATGTAAGTGTTATTGTTGGAGAATTACCCACACATATGTTATGCAAATAAAATAAAATTAAAAAAAAAAAAAAAGAAATGTGGTTCAAGTCATTAGGCAAAGGACAGACAGAGGGAACTTTGGGCTCATTATCTAGGTTTTAGAGAAGTGTTGCCCAGGCAGTTAGAGTGCTAATGACTAGTTCTCTGACCATAGGCTTATGATAAACACTTAATAAATACTTATTGAATAAATGAAAAAAAAAAGAATGTGAAGATTTTGATCATTACTTCTCCTTGAAAATACTCCAAACTTGACTTCTGTGACAATGCATTAATCCTGGTTCTTGTTTTCTTCCCAAACTCCTGTAATTCAATAAGGAATATTTCCCAAAATTCAGTCCTTAGCCAACTATGCTTTATATGTATGATCTTTGCTTGGAGATTTCAATCATTCTCATGACTTCAACTATCATTTTATGTTGATAAAAAGAAGATCCAAGAGTTACTCTGATGCCATATCTTGTGCTTTCTATCTCCTGTTGAGAGAATTTCTTCTGAGGGAAAGAAGCAAGGAAGGAGCTGGACTGGGTATCTTCTATCTGCCCTTTTCCAAAGCAACAACTTTCATCTGTGCTAGATCAAGGCAATTTGCATCTCATGCTACTAGCTTAATCACCTAATTGGGAATTGGACAATTTCTGGTACAAAGGGGAATTACCCTTTGACTTTAAGTACTTGTCCTTTGAGGACAGAGGAAAATTGATGGGGAATGGGACTTCTTTCTCCTACTGTATAAGTTCAACTTCTATCTCTTGTTAAATACTTTTCTTGTCTAATCTCTAACCTTCAAAAGGAAGAAAAGTAATGAAGCAGGGTCTCTAATATGACCTTATCACTTCACCAAAACCACTCTCTCTAAATCACTAATGATCTCTTAATTGTCAAATCCAATGGCTATTTCTCAATCCTCAAGCTCTTTTGCAGCCTCTGATACTGTTGATCCCACTTTCCTTGATCCTCTTTTTTCTAGGTTTTCCAAGATTCTGATGTGATTCTTTTCTTGCTTATCTGTCCACTCCCCTTTAGTCTTCTTTGCTGGATCCTTATCCAGATCATGCCCTTTAACACAGATATCCCTCATATTATTCTGGGCCCTTTTCACTTCTCCCTCTATAGGTCTTACTCAGTGCAATGGAACAAACCTCTTTTACTCTACATAAGTTATCTAGTTATCTATAACCTCCTGATGCCTCAGCCAACATGTTGAAGGGACTAGCAGTTGGCACTGGGCATGGTACTACTTAGTTCTGTGTAGAAATCTTCCAGTACAGGAAAGTAGAGATCATTGCTAATGACCAAGAAACAGGATCCTCCCAAGTTACATCATCTTCACTGACACAGAACGTTTAACTGATGCTGCTACAAATAATCAAGTTGCAATGAACTCCACCAACACAGAGCTTAATGCCAAACATTTGATTAGTCATAGATCTGATGATGCATCCACTCAGGCAGGTCTAAAGTTTAAGTGAAATAAAAGGGGAGATCAAAAGTTTCTATCTAAAAGAAATATTTCTGTAGTCTTGACAAAGATCAAAGAAATTATCAAAGCTTACCATGGGAAGACTGTAACAAATGTTATCATCACAGGATCAGTCTACTTCAATGATTATCAGCATCAGGCCATCAAAGATGCTAGAATCATCATTGGTCTTAATGTTCTTTGAATCATCAATGAGCAATTGCTGCTGCTCTGCTTATGATTTAAACAAAAAGTTGCTGCTGAGAGAAATGTGTTGATCTTTGACTTTAGAGGTAGCACTTTTGATGTTTCCATTATTATCACTGAAGATGGCACCTTTAATGTCAAGTACACAACTGGAGAGACCCACTTGAGTGGGGAGGAATTTGACAACTGCATAGTCAACCATTTCATTGCCGAATTCAAGCAGAAACACAAGGACATTAGTGAGAACAAGAGAGCCATCTGCCAACTGCATACCACTTATAAATATGCAAAATACACCCTCTCTTTCAGTACTCAGAACAGTATTAAGATTGACTCCTTCTATGAAGATAATGACTTTTATGATTCTATTACATGTGCCTTTTTTTTTGAAAAGCTGAATGCTAGTCTCTTCCAAAGCAAATAGGACCCTATAGAAAAGGTCCTAAGGGATGCTAAACTAGATAAATCAGATTCATGATATTGCCTTAAGTGGTGGGTCCTCTAAAATCCCCCAAATCCAGAAATTCTGCAGGGCTTCTTCAATGGCAAGGAACTCAACAAGAGTATCAATCCTCATGAGGCTATCAACTATAGTGTAGCTGTCCAGGCTGGACAGCTGAAAATAAATCTGAGAATGTGCTACCATTGGATGTCATTCCTCTTTATCTTGAGAATTGAAATGGCACGTGAAGTCATGTCAGTTCTGATCAAAAATAATATTCTCATACCCACTAACTAAGCAGATTCAGACCTTTACCAAATACTCAGACAACCAGCCTGGTCTGCTTATTCAGGTTTATAAAGATGAGAGAGCAATAATGAAGGAAAACAACCTGCTTGGCAAGTTTGAACTCAGGAATTCTCCTATCTCCAGGGATGTTCCTCAGATTGAAGTAACATTTTGACATTGATAAAAATGGTTTCTCAACATTTCTACAGTGTATAAGACACAGACAAGGAGAATAAGATAACCATCAGTAAGACAAAGATTCTCTGAGCAAAGAAGACTTTAAGCATACGATTCTTTCTGGAGGTTGAAAAACACAAGATGAGAATAAGAGACAAAGTGTCTTTCAAGAACGCTCATGAATTTTGTTTTCTACAACAAGGCTACCAAAGAGGATGAGAAACACCAGAGCAAAATTAGTAATTGAAGATAAACATTTTTCCCTTTATATTACTTCACTTGGTGATCTCAAGTGCTCCCATGGATTTCATTACTATCTCTGTGCCACAGGGCAGGTAAGTGATACAGTGAACAGAATATCTAGTCTGGAGTCAGGAAGACCTGAGTTCAAATCTAGTTTCAGACACTTACTAGCTGTGTGACCCTGAGCAAGGAACTTACCCCTGTTTGCCTCAGTTTCACATCTATAAAATGACCTGGCAAACCACTTCAGCATCTCTGCCAAGAAAATATTAAGTAAGGTCATTAACAGTCAATTATGTTTGAAATATCTCAATAACAACAAATCTGGGTCATTCTCAAATCTATTTATCTTGCCCCAAACTCTCTGCTTACCTCCAATCTCCTATCTCCACTTGCCTTTCAGACACTCAAACTGAATGTTCAACAGATATCTAAAACAGAATTCATTCTTTTTCTCTAAAACTCTTTCCCACTTCTAAATTCGTTCTTACTTTAACAACACCATCTTCCCAGTCCTTCAGGCTCACAATCTAGAATTCATTTCTCAAGTATACCCTCTTCTCTTCTTTGATACTGCCATCATTCTAATGCAGGCTCTTTTCACTTCATACATAGGCTACTGCAATAGCCCTCCTAGTGATTCTGCCCACTTCAAATCTCTCCCCACTTCATTCAAGTCACCAAAATGATTTTCCCAAAGCATATGACAATTATGTCCCTCCTCTACTCAATAAACTCCAGTGGCTCCCTATTGCCTCTGGGATAAAATACAAAATGCTGTTTGGCATTCAAAATCCTCATAATCATCTCTCTTAAGATTAAATTGTCACTGAGTGGCAAAGCTGTAATTTGAATCACATCTTTGATTCCCAAATCCAACAAATTCTCTCCACTGCATTGTACTGTCTACCATGATCATGATTTTGAATTCCAATGATTTTCATTTTCTTACAAATGTTGCCTGAATTATCATTACAGCTTTCAGTTTATTAGTGATAAATTAGAATTTAATGTTCTGTTTTAGAATTCAATTGTTTATCTGAAATAATACTCTGACATATACTACCAGATAATCCAGTTAAATAATTAGGTTTGCTTTTCTCTCAGTCAAAAGAGGGTTAAGTTGAAATCAAATTCAAGATGCAGATGAATATATTATTAAAGTAGAATATAAATGGGCTAGGATATACAAACTATGTTACCATAGCAACCATCAATGTTGTTCAGTGAGCCTTATCACCAGATAATTTTTTTCCAGTTATAGCAAAAGCTATCTACTAATTCAAAGAATTATTATTGGCACTGATGGAGCCAGCCATACTTCAAAAAGAAACAAATTCCACAATACCACAAAGATTTTTGTGTATTTTAAATGTAAATGGTTTATTTGTATGTTATTTCTCCAGTCAGGCTGTTCTCTGAGGAAAAGGATATTTCAATCAATGAAATAATATAGTGCTGAGTATGCAGAATGAAATATACACTACTGAAACTAAAATTTGTCTCCCAAAGCCATTGAACATCAAATCTAAATTCTGTCAAACCAAATAAATATTTAGTGAATCAGCAAAACAAAACAAAAAATCTTAATAACCTGGCACCCTCCTACTACTTTTCCAATCTTTTAATACCTTATTGCCCAACATGTTTTCTTTAATACAGTGTCACTGGTTTCTTGGCTATTCCATGAACTCCATGTTTCAGTTTTGGACATTCTCTGACTATCCTCCAGACCTAGAATGTTCTGCCTCCTCAACTCCACCTACTAACTTCCCTAATTTCCTTTGGATTCCTCCTCAAGTCCTATCTTTTACACGAAGCTTTTCCCAATATTTCTCAATTCTGGTGCCTTCCCTCTGTTAATTGTTACCCTTTTATACTGAATATACCTTACTTTGTGTATATCTGCACATATACCTTTGCTACTGGCAGAGAAGCACTTTGATAATTCCTAATTAGGTTACATGCTTTAAAAAATATATAAAAATTATTTTAGTAAGCCAAAAATAATCTGAAAGTGAAAGGATTCAATAAATTAGATGTAGCAAATTGAAATTGCAAATTGAACTCTGGGGGGAAAATGTTTTACCTGATTTTTTTTCAGTAACTATATTAATTATCAGTTAATGGTTATAACATTTAAATATCATTTGCCATAAGACTAGCAATCACTACTCTCCTTGTAAACATTGTTACATTTAGTTCTTCAAAAGTGCCTAACTTTTGGCAAAATTTCAGTGTTACTAACATCTGAACACTGTGCCATTTAAGTAAAGGAAAGGAAGAAACACTAGGGAAAAAAAAGAAAACTCGCATTTGACAAATACTGAATTAAACTGATTTTATATAAAGGAATGTTGCCAAAAGCATTTAAGATTAAAAAAAAAACAGAACAGATTGTATAAATTTTTAAAACAAATTGTATCAGCCTGGGTTCTAACTATGTATGATTTTATCAGATCTGCTCATCATTCATTATATGGCAATAAATATTAGTAATACACATTTATTTCCAAGTTCCATTGCTTTAAGAAAGATATACTATAGACATATCACAGGAAATACACATTTTTAAACTATGTAGTCCTAATTAAAAAAAAGAAAAAGCAACAATTCAAAGCATGAAAAGTGCTTCCCTTCATCAAATTGGAAAATCATCTTTACATTCAATGGTTCTGATAAAGGCCTCATTTCTAAAATATATAGAGAATTGTCTCATATATATAAGAATTCAAGCCACTCTTCAATAGATCAATAGGTCAAGGGATATGAATAGACAATTTTCAGATGATGAAATTAAAACCATCTCTAGTCATATGAAAAGTTGCTCCAAATCACTATTGATCAGAGAAATGCAAATTAAGACAACTCTGAGGTACCACTACACACCTGTCAGATTGGCTAAAATGACAGGAAAAGATAACGATGAATGTTGGAGGGGATGTGGGAAAACTGGGACACTAATACATTGTTGATGGAACTGTGAACGGATCCAACCATTCTGGAGAGCAATTTGGATCTACGCTCAAAAATTTATCAAACTGTGCATACCCTTTGACCCAGCGGTGTTTCTATTGGGCCTATATCCCAAAGAAATCTTAGAGGAGGGAAAGGGACCCACATGTGCAAGAATGTTTGTGGCAGCTCTTTTTGTAGTGGCTAGAAACTGGAAACTGAATGGATGCCCATCAATTGGAGAGTGGCTGAATAAATCATGGTATATGAATGTTATGGAATATTATTGTTTTGTAAGAAACGACCAGCAGGACGATTTCAGAGAGGCCTGGAGAGACTTGCATGAACTGATGCTGAGTGAAACGAGCAGAACCAGGAGATCATTATACATGGTAACAACAATATTACATGATGATCAATTCTAATGGACATGGCTCTCTTCAACAATGAAATGTCTCAAACCAGTTCCAATTGTTCACTGAAGAAGACCATATACACCCAGAGAGAGGGATATGAAATATGGACCACAACATAACATTTTCATGCTCTCTATTGAGGGTTGCTTACATTGTGTTTCCTTTCTCTGATTTTCTTTTTTTTTCTTGTAGATAGTATTTTTCTTGCACAACTTGTCAAGTATTTCAACATTATTAACATGTAGTGGACTTCTGGGGGGGAGGGGGACTGGGGCTAAAATTTGTAATGGAAAGCTTTGTAAAGATCAATGCTGGGGAACTACCCATACATATTTATACAAATAAAAAGCTTTAATAAAAAAAAAAGTACTTCCCTTTTTGGGGTTTCAAAATTATGTCAGAGTTTTAAAATGAATATATATTTTAGGAACTAGTTTTAAATTAGAATATGCTTAAATTTAAATTCATCAGGTTTATATTGACTTTCATTTACTTTTTCTTCAGGATTCCTTTAAGGTGTGGAAGAAGGGTAATGAGACCCTGATTTACGGATTAACCACCAATCGAGCTTTTACTTTTTTACTTTTCTTAAGTCATTAAAATGTTTGTTGTTATCATTTGTTAATAGATCATGGATTTAGACCAAGATAGTCTAACTCCCTCATTTTATTTAGGAAATTGAGGCTTAGAAAGCTTTAGTGACTTGTTTAGAGCCACACATCTAGTAATCACCAGAGTTCTAATGTGAACTCACCTGCTCCAAATCCAGTTAGTGCTCTTTCGACTGTATTCTGATTAAAATTATTGATAAAAAATAGAAATCACATTTCTATAGTGCTTTAAGATTTACAAAGCATGTTCCTTATAATAGTCTATAAATTAGGTAACATGTTATTAGCCCTATTTAAAAGTGATGAAACTAAGATCCAAAGAGACTTATATTTTTCCTAATCATAGGGTTGACACTATGACTATTTGAGATCAAAAGGAAGTTTTCAGCCCCTAAACTCATAACAATGATTGTTTGAACTATGGAATGCCAAATTCACTGCAATAATGATTCCTGGTATATAATAGCATTCAGAATGCTTATTCATGTAATGTGAAATGCCATGGAGAAGCTGTTTGCATGGCGTTGTTATCATTCAATATATACTACTCACCAGAAACTGTGTGCAAATCAGAGACTTCCCTTTTGTTTGTCAGTTCATACTGAAAGCCTGTAATCTTCCGACTAATGTCCTGTTGTGGAGTAGCTTCAATGAACAAAGCCCCTTGGTCAAATCCAAAACAATAGGGTTTTCTAGGGCTGTGGTCTCCATCTCTAACCAATAGCTTCAGTTCTCCATTTTTTTCCAAATAAATATTTGCTCCCATGGAGTCCTTGAACAGTTTGATGCAGATTGTTAAGTGTTTATTAGACGATACTGTATTTGGTTGAAGATTAATTATTAATGCTCCAGTAGGATACATCCACTCAACGGATCCTTCAGAACATCGGAGGTAGACCTGTTCAACATCCTTCTTATGTGTCTCATGAGTCAGCCCACTTAAAAAAAGAAAAGAAGTATTAACACAGAATTATCCCATTTGATCAGCCATACTGTTCATGCAAATCAATAATTGTTTGCCAAGGTTGTCTCAATTTAAAGATTGGGTATATTCTAATTTCTCTTAGCAGTCATTCATCATTCATCATCTGTTATCCATTATATTTTTGAGTTCCAAAAGATTAAATGGCCTAATCTTAACTGACCAAACTTTCAATACTCATGCTCTAGTTTTTGGTGATTTGGTGGACACATTTGTTTACCTATCATCTTGGGTTTTGTTTTTGTTTTTGTGATTTCATTAGTTTAAATTTTATTCTCCTTCAAACACATTTAGACTTCAATCTTCCAGAATGAAGTCCTCTTTTTAATTTCTCTTTCTATAGTAGGATCCTTTTCATTTCTTCAATGATTTGGATTGCCAATCTCCAGTTCCATTAGGTCTTTTTTTCAAGGGGTAATGATAATAC
The DNA here is from genome assembly GCA_023553655.1 of Myrmecobius fasciatus. Lineage (NCBI taxonomy): Eukaryota > Metazoa > Chordata > Mammalia > Dasyuromorphia > Myrmecobiidae > Myrmecobius > Myrmecobius fasciatus. The sequence goes on along the minus strand of JAJPUD010006641.1, from coordinate 92,562 downwards.
ACACAACATTCTAGGAGTAGGTATTATCATTATTTTATATGAGAATTATTTTGATAAATATAATTTTGTCAGCCTTTTTGTTGTTATTGTAGCAGAACACTACATTAAGATCCTCAGGAAAGACTCTATGGATCCTTTTCATCATTCAGAGCCTATCTGACAATTAGAGCCAGAAAGAGGCAGGAAAAACAGGCATGAAGTAAGTCCTGGGTGGTAGTAGAAGGAATGAAAATAAAAAGGAGAGTATTTAAGACACAGTAATTGATTAAATTAAGAAGTCTAAAAGATGTTATTAAGTCTTGGCAACAATGGAAGAAGCATATTTTTGGCAGAAATAGGGAAGTTTGGTGGAGATAAAGGGATGGAAAAGAGAGATAATGACAAACTCGTGTTGCAAATGTTGAATTTGAGGTAGCTAGTTTCCTTTCTGGGGTCAAGACTTCAGGGCCCTTTTTGTTTATTTATTCCCCATCATGTGGATAAAAGAAGTTACTGTATTTCAGATTCTCTCTCTAAGAATAGGTTCACTTTATTTTTACAGTTAGCATATAACAAAAAATTATGTCATTGGTCACAACAGGTGACAAATTGATTTTTTTGGTTTTTCTTTTTTTCCCCCCTTACTTGCTTAGGAAGGGAAAGGGGAGAAAAAAAGCAATAATTAAGTACCTACTATATGGCAGATGCTTTACAAATATTATCGCAAGTGATCTCCACAACTCTGTTGCTGTCCATATTATACAGTTGAAAAAACTAAGGTAGACAGTTAAGAGACATGCCTAGAATAACAGAATCAGATTTGACCTCAAGTCAGGAAGACTTCAGGCCCAGCATTTTATCTAATATACTACTTAGATGCTATTTTAAAATGTTCTAACCAATCAAAATCAAGTATAAGAGAACACATGAAGAGTAATCCATTTTCATACTTCATATTTTCATCAAATAAAAATCAACATTATCCATCAGTGTTTGCTTCACTTGATCTTGATATGCTGCTTAGGGTGACTCATAAAAAGTTACAAAAGATATATTAAAGTTAATTTTAAAACAATTTCAAATTAATAGGCTTCAACAGTATTTGTCAGTTATTTCATATGCATAATGATAAGTGGAATAGTGTATACCACAAAAAGAAATACACATTCCTGCATTTATAATTTAGTAAAGTTTCTAGTATTATCACATGCTACTCTACAAATAACATAACCTTCATGTAGCAAGTAGTCTTTTGCGTTCTCATTTATACTACCCTAAGTTGCCTTGATGACAAGTTTCCAGGTTCTAGTCATTCAGGAAATAGAGAAAAGATAAGTTCGTGGTTAATATATTGACAAGATTCAAAAGGATCTTTTGTTTAAAATAACCAGATGATAAGAGGGATGAATCTGAATTAACCATATCCTTGGAAGGTTAAAAAAAATTCTTTCATGTTTTCTTTGTTAAGAGTAGAAATGTATTCAGGGGTCTGCTGGTAAATGTTTAACAACCAGCTCTCAAAAAAAATTTTTTTTAATATTCAACATCTTAAATTTAAACTGTATGAACATTTTCTCTGTCACTTAAGTCTAGATAATCAACAAAATAATAAATCAAGTCTTGATTTATAGTATTTGCTGATTTCCACAGTATCTATAGTTACATTAAAAATTTAATAATTAACTGGTATGAGCTGGCTCCAGCACACTCTTGAATATATTCTACTTTTGAGCTAAAACTGAGAGAATGGACATCATTTTTCATGCTATACCTGTCCTGACATTTTAGCCATAGGATTTTAGGGCTGGAAAAAAATTTAGGGATTATTTAGTGCCACCCATGTTCTTTTTACAGTAAAGGAAAATGGATTTTTGTACAAGATTATACAGATTATTTTAAGTGGCAGATTCAGGAATTGGACCCTATGTTTTTCAAACTAGGTAAATCCAATGGATAGAACTCTAGGCCTGAATCTGAAATCAAACCCAGCCTTAACTATTTACTTATTAGCTAGGTGATTTTAGGCAAGTCATTTGACCTTTATTAGTTTCACTTTCTTTGACTGTAAAATGAAAATAAAAGGAACAAATGAGACCATATTTGTAAAACATTTAGACGACATTATGCTAGTTATTATTATTCTATCTAGAGAAAAACCCGATTCATAGTTTTTTGTGGCATCCAGACAGTCAGACATGAACTTCTAAGAAAAGATGTCTCTGCCAAATGTAATGCATTATCAAGTATTCTGATACAATAATACCTTGGAGAATCCCCCATAAATATCTCCTTATTTACCATGTGAAATAAAACTTGGGGGGAGGGGGTTGCGAGGAGGAAATCTGGTCATCCTAGATCAGAAGTATCAGCAGCTTTCCAAGACTGAAGGAGAAATTACTTCATACTCTCTTATCATAAACTCCTCCACCTCTAGTAACCATATGAACAGGGTCCCAGTAGTAAAGGCCAAGGCTATACACATTACAAATTCTCTAACACAAAAGACACAGGAGAGAACATCTATGAGTTTGAGCACCAAATAGGGTTAAGATATAATGGACGCACTTCCATTATCATAGAAGAAACCTAATACCATCATGTGACAGAAGCAGTCCATAAATTTTGTTTTGTCTTGTTTTGGTTTGGTTTTTTGGGGGTTTTTTGCTGAGGCAATTTGGGTTAACTGACTTGCCCAGGATCACACAGCTAGGAAGTGTTAAGTGTCTCTGAGACTAGATTTCAATGCAGGTCCTCCTGACTTCAGGGCTGGTGGTCTATCTATTGCACCACCTAGCTGCCCCAGAAACAGTCCATAAATTCAAGTTGAAAATTGGAGAGATGACAAAAGAAAATAGACTGCTTCAGCCTAGTCTACTCCAAGTAGCAGTCTCCATTTTACTCCCATGCAAAAGCCTGAGTGATTTATTCATGTTTTTTCTACTTTACCTAGCCCAAATGTAAACATCAAGGTTTCTGAAAGTGGGCAGAGGGACACAATTTCATTTGAAATGGAACCTTTCTAGACCAAGAACTCTAAAAATTCTCTGTTGCTATTCAGAAGCCATTATCAATAAAGTTCATGTAGATTAAGGCCACTAGAACTGGAGAGGACATAGAAGCCTTCAAGCTATCCAAATGGAGCTCTAATATTTAAAAGGAAGAAAATACATCTAAAGATCAAAAGTGTGGATCAGATACTTATAGATTCCCACATGATTTAAAAGTTCCCTTTTCATGTAGGCAAAGAGCCTTTGTGACCTATTGTTGTGCAGTCACAGGTATATTTTCCTGCTTCCCATCTATTTTGTATTCAAAATAGGAAAGATGGGACTGCTAGATGGAGCAGTGAATAGAGTACCTCCCTTGAAGTCTAAAGGACCTGAATTCAAATCTGACCTCAGATAATTTTAATACTTCATAGCTGTATGACCCTGGACAAGTCACTTAACCCAAATTGCCTTGCCAAAAAAATTAATAATAGGAACGATGTCACCCATATACAATTTTGCTACGGGAAAATATCTCTAGGGAACTAGTGGATTTATCTTTAAATATTCGTAGTAAAGCTTGAATCTTTCCAATGGAGAAAGAGCTTCTAAATAACTTCTAAAATAATTTGGAACTATGCCCAAAGAGCAATCAAACTGCACATACCCTTTTATCTAGCAATCACACTATTAGGTCTGTATTCCAAAGAGGGTGGAGTACTTTTCTTCCTTCCCAAAATGGAATCTGCCTTTCCTCTACCCAGCACCCCACAAGAGGACTAATTTTGGCCATTTATTGATAACTCTTAATTTTACCCCTACTCAGTCATTTAAAATTTTTAAATATAACTAACCCTATTTGGAGTTATGGTAAGTTTATGAGAAAAAAAAAGCAATAATCCTGATTTTCCAAAATTTTACAACTATCAGATAGCCAGGGGGTGCCTACTGAACAACAGCAGGGTAAGTTATTTTCTTTAAAGTTATTCTGAATTTACTAAAAAAAAAATTAAGGCTTATCAAAAATCAATTTTATGACAAACGTACAAATATGTATATGCAGACACACAAATACATATATTGATCCACTCATATTTTTATAAATCTAATGAGAAGAGGTTGCTAGGAAGAAATGTAGTTGTTCTGGGTTTTACACTAAGGTTCCTTCTATATCTTAAAAACTAGGGTCCAGTTTTGATGAATCTGGCAGCTAATTAAAATAGTTTAAATACTGGCCTAATACTTTCCTCGTAACTACACATATGCAATTATGAGTCAGATATTATGCATGCGTATGTAAACATCTCATTACATATGCATATACCAAAAAGCCATTTCCTGGCTAGCTTTTTTTTTTCTTTTTTTTAATATCACAAGAAAGTTGAAGGAATATTTAAGGCAAATTTCACCTAAACCAGTCCCAGCCCATCCCCCAACTCACTTAAGCTTTTTTAGAATTTAGCAACGCTAAAATCAGGTTTCACACTTTTGCTGGCAGAGGCAAGAAAAAGAAACGATGTGATATTTGAGGTAGTGGTTTCAGGATCCTAGCTAAATTCGATTATAACAACGACCAAAAACCGCTTTACCTCAGGTGTCCCATCAGATGGTTTTAATAAAAGGGCTGAATCTATTAAAGACTGGAGAAGCTGGCTCTTCAGAAGTAACAAAAACTTTTTGTTTCTTTTGTCAAACTCACCAATGAACAGTCTTGAGTTTGGGGCCTGCAAATGCCGCATTTAACAGAGCTCTGAATTGGTAATCAGCAAGCCGCCCAGTCCCAACACTCCCAGCAGAAAGGGGTGTGTGTGGGGGGGAGGGGGAAGGTTGGGAGTATAAAAGGTCACTCCCCACAAGCTATCAAACAAGTTATTTCGGGGTTACATTACAGAAAAATTGACAGTGCCGTGGTCGGTATAAATATGCCTACTTTTGTCTGACAAAAATCACATTTCCTTCTCACTCCCCCCAACCTTTTTGAAAACCATAACTTTACCTGAATAAATGTCGCTACTTCTTCGAAGAAATGCACACTCCTATCCCCTCCACCCTCTCCCCGAAGTCTCAAACACTGCAATAAACAGACTGGGGAAGCAAGCCAGGACTAGGTGCAGCAGGAAGCTAAGAAACTGAACAGCCTCGAATCCAGAGGGATAGCATTACTGAACGAATCTAGAGGAAGTCACAGTAATAATGATGATGAGAATTAATAATAATTGCTAACATTTATTTTGTGCTTTCTATGTACCGGGCACTGTTAAGCGCTTTACAATTATTACATTCATGGAGAGAGCTACTTTTACCCTCCAACAGACAACCGAGTAGTCTAATCCCCAGAAAAGCTTCTTTTGTTCTGGTTAAAAACGAGGTGTTAGAGGGTCTGCAGGAATTCGCCCGCCAAGAGAGCGGGGACTAGCTAGTCTGACTCATTGTGTGCGTTCCTGCCACCTCCGCCCCACCGAAATTCCAACCCAACCACCTCATTCCCATTCCAGACTTAGACTCCACCAAGTAAAGAGAAGGGGGGAATACAGGGAGGGAACAGCTCCGGAACACAGTCGACTACGCATCTTTCCCTCTCTCCGGGGCTAAATTCTCAGTAAAGGAGAGAAGAGGGAATTTCCTTCCTTCTGAAGTGAAAGGGAGAAGGGTAAATCCTTTTCCCATCCTATCAGAGAGGGGATGGAAAAATAAAGAAGTCATTAGAAGAGTGAATTTAAGAGCGTCTTGGGGTGCTCGCTCCTTACCTCCCTTTCCAGTTGCACATATTGCTGGAGTACTGCGCTGAGGCCCCTCTGCACAGCAACAGCAGCAGCAACAACAAGAGCAGTAGTAGCAGCAGAAGTGGCGATGATGGCCACAGCTGCCTTGCTGGTCCTCGGACCGCCAGTACTACGCCCACCATGCTCCCCCAGCTGCAGTTACAGCTGAGCCTGGAGCTGCCTCACGGGTCCCCAACCTGGGGCTTGGGCCCTCTTTCCCTCCAGTCCGCCCACCTCCCGTTTAAAAACGACTATGAGTCTCAATTCAGGCAGGGCAGCTGAGTCTGGCAAGAAAAAATAAGTCAAGAATCCACTAGGGTCCAGAAAGCCAGAAAGGTTCCCTACATCGTGGGGCACAAAGATGGGATCAACACTTGGCACACCAGGGTTCTCCCAGTCTGATGTCTCTTCCTCCCATCTCACAGTCAGCGAGCTTCGTTCTCTCCTAGCAGCAAAGTTCCAATGAAGTTTTTTAGGTCCTAAAGCCAGACTCCTGCTAAGGGGCGGAGGCTCACTGAGAGTTCTCCTCCCCTCTACACGTCCTTTTCTCTCTCCCTCTCTCTAAATTTCGCCCGGCTTAGTCCCCGCCCTCAAACAGTCCAGTGGCCACATCACCTTAGCAGCCCGAACTGGGAGGGAAGATTGTGACTCTCCATTCCCATCTTTTACTTGGGGTCAAAAGGTAGAATTTATTGGAATCTCATTTTTTCCCTTTCTTCCTGGCCCCCATTTTTTTCCACTCTGTTCTTCCCCACTTCGGGAATTTAAACCTCAATTTAGATGTCTATCTGGCTAGCACAGTCTTTGTGGAAAGCTGTGATAATTGGATCACCAATATGACTGAAATTATGGAAAAGGAAAGAGTTCCAGATTTAGAGTGAGAGGACCTTATTTTCAAATTCTGTTTCTAGTACTAAATATCTGTGTGAACTTGAGCAAGGCATTTGCACCTCAGTTTCTTCTGTTCTTCCAGAAGTTGAATTAGATGATTTCTAAGACTCCCCCTATAATTCTCAAGGCAATGATGACTATGAACTCAATAATGGCTGATATTAACATATCAGCACCCACACACACATTTTCAAAGCTCTTTTTAGAGAAATTATCCAAATATTTGAAGTAAGTAATCCAGGTATTGTTCCCCTGGAAATTATCTTTTTTTAGTGTGTGAGTGAGGGGGAGGTAAAGAATGGGGAACTCCCTTTGTGGAAATTTCCACAGACAAAAATCAGATTCCTTTTGTGACAAAATCAGAGATGCTTGGAATGCTGAAAAATTTAAATACAGCTAGTATGTCTGAGTCAGAACTTGAACTCAAATCCTCCTGACACCAAGAAAACTCTTATCTGCTATCTGCCTCTCTTTCTTATTTTACAGATGAGAAAATTAAAGTTAAGTTGCATGATCACACATCTTGAAGCCACAATCACACAGCTATCAAGGGCAGATTAAAAAACCTTAGTTTCTCTTTATTCCAAGCCCCACACTTTATTGCATCATGATGTCTCTCAAGAGAGGAGAAATTCTGGGAAAAAATTAGGGAATTGCAGTTTAAATATCTGACTTCTATATATAGGAATGGTGTTTTTTAAAGAATATTCAGTGTGAAACGTGAAGGCTGCTTGAAGATACAATGGAAATTTATAGAATCATGAACAATGAATATAGAGATGGATACAGATATCTGCTACATCCGGTAGACTCCATGAAACCATGGTGATTTCTATGGTGACAAGGAGTGACATGGAAAGGAGCAATACTCCTAATAAAAAACCAAAGGGTTTAGGACTTCCTGTAGAGAAAATAACATTAGTGGAAGTATATGTAGTAGCCTTGAATGTGTTCTTTCTGTTCATATTAACCACTGACTGATAATTGGCAAGTTCAGTTGCAGGATGAGTTTCTGGGAGTAGTGATATTTACCAAGAAAGACAAGTGTGAGCCCCTAGAATTAAGCCTTAACTTCCTGAGATAGAGACAGAAATCAGAATTTTACTGTAGAGTAATATATATATATAGTAGTATAATCAATTCTACATTAGATAAAACAAAATAGTTTTGGTTAAGGTTTGCTGATTCATGACTGGTAGTATTCTACTATGTTTCTGGTCATCTAAGCTAGGGGAAAAAAATGCCTTCCCTGCTAGATTTACCTTCCATCTACTCTATTTATTCTCTATATACTGGTTTATTTATATATTTTCTTTCCCATCAAAGTATAAGCACATAGTTAAATGCTCAATAAATGTATTTATTGCTTTATTGGCTTTGATATAAAACTGGTACAACTGGCTCGGGATGTAGCATATATATATATATATGTGTGTGTGTGTGTGTATATATATAAGAAATTTGTGTCTAATGCATTCAATTAAAAGGCAGTGTAATGTATTAGATACAGTATTAGATTTGTTGTCTGCAACATAAGGTCTCAAATCCTACTTGTAACACTTATAGGCTGTGCACCCATGAGCAAGTCATTTAACAGCTCCAAGTTGTTTCCTCATTTGTAAAATGAGCATAATAAATTTTGTAATAGGTACCTCACAGAGTTACCAGGCTGAAATAAAATAATACATGTAAAATACACACTAAATGACATTTCTTTTTCAACAGAAAGTGCAAGCTTAATTTAGAACAGGGGTGTCAAACTTGATGCCTCACCAATCAAGGATTGCACACAACACTCCCTAGTACAACCAAATAAAAATATAATAAAACATAGATAATATCACATTTTAAAACTAAGTCAACACGTGGCTACAGGTATCCTTATGAATCAATTTTTGGCTCCCACTTCTATTTGAGTTTAACATTACTAGTCTAGAGCATAAAAAAGAAGCTTTCAGAATTAGTGTGCTACATACACTTCTTGCTTATAAAAGAGGAAATAACTTCACCCACCACACAACGGTCTATCAAACCAGAAATCAAGACTTTCACAGTACATCAGTGTGCTTATTACTTGGGACAAGCAACAATTTTGATAGGGTTCCATAGGGTGACAACAGTAGATGTATGTAAACTTCTGGCGCCTGACTTACTCAGAACATTTGACCTTGACTAAATAGAACCAGATTAAACTGGTTTTTCCCTACCTTTACTTTTGTTTCATTTGTGTGTTGGATTTTGTGCCACATACATGTTTTTCATTATTCTTTTTTGTTGGGTTTTTAATTCTGTCATTTATGAGAATGAATATTACTCCAAGGAAACTTTAAAAGTTGTAGATCTTAAAGAAAGAAGCAACTGTTAGATGTAGCATTGGTTGTTGGTGTGGGAAGTCAAGTGTTTCACTAATTATTCATACACAAGAAAATAGTATCATTTAGACCAAAACACTAAGGAAAATGTGACAAAATAAAACAACAACAATGAAAACTGATGAACTATTGCTGCGAAACAGCCCAATTAATCTTCAGAAAACAAGCAAAACCTTCTAGCACCTGGACTAGTTGTTATTGATTTCTCTACAATGTCATAGGCTTCTTGAAGTTGAAAGAAGATCAACAAGGCAAAGAAAAAAAAAAGATAGTTGCTAACCTCATTTGAGGGGGGAAAATTATCAACAAAATCATACAAAACCTCTTTGGGAAAAAAAAGGTAATTTTTACTGATAAATCAATTTTTTTCCCTAAGGTATAATGAACAGTGCAATGGGATGGCAAATTTCCATTAGTTAGCTCTCAAGTGAACATGAAATGTTCAAATTTCCAAGTGTAGGGAATATAGGAATCTGTCTTTGTTATGACCCAGGAGCAGATTGATAAAAAGGACCTCTAATATGGCTTTGGCTAGGTGGTACTTGCTAGCACAATGAATAAAGCACTGGGCCTGAAGACCTGAGTTCAAATTTAGCTTCATTTTACTACCTGTGTGAATTTGGACAAGTGACTTAGTCTCTACTTGCCTCAGTTTCCACAACTGTAAAATTAGTATAGTAATGGCACTTACCTTGCAGGATTGAGACTCAAATGAGATAATTTTGTAAAAGTGCCTGGTCCATTGTAAGCAACAAATTAGTATTTATTCCCTTTCTCTTGGCTAAGTGTATTTATTGACAATTTGTTTCTAAATTCTAATTAGTGATTGATTATTTAATCTTATGATGAAAGGAATCTATCAATCAAGGTTCTAGTTTCCTAACATCATTAGCAAATGTTTATCAGATTTAAGAAATAAATATATAATTAGTAATTTTCCAAATTTGAGGGACATACATATATCAGTGGTTGTTTGGAGGGAGGAGGGTGAGCAGAACACATATCATTGTCTAACTATACTTTGCTGTTCTTGAAGGACATCAGGGAGGTGATGCCATGATGTGCAAGTGAATTGGATTTAAGTGAGGGAAGGTTATGCAAGGTCACCTACTTCAGTTTCCCCTCCAGAGCCAGTTGGGTACAGTAGCAAGATGAGTGGAGAAGGTCCTGAATGAAATAGGAGACCTTGACCTTTGTAAGGTAGGGTATTCAACAGGTCTCAGTTCGACTGAGGTCACACCTATTCAGTGATTATGACTAGAGGCAATAGAGGCAAAGACTAGGTCTTTGGAAGAGGTCAAAGTGTCCCAAAAAATCTAAATAAATAAGTAAATGAAGGAATCTGGGAGAGGCTTTCTGACCAAAGCAGAAATGACTGCTATTTACATCCAAAATGAGTCAATCAGGACCCAAACAATGACCAAATGGGGTTTGACTTGGGACCTATTGGTGACCCATTAGAATCAGATTGGTGTTTTTAAGGTTTGGTCCTTAAGAAAGAAATCTAGCCATTAAAAACATTCAGGGAAACAAACAGTTAACTTAGTCATAACAATGAAGGCTTAAAACTATATGTTTTTGATCATCCTCAATTAACATTCATTCCCACTTTACAAAATTATATCAAAATTGTTGTTAAAGGAAGATATGGGTATCCTGATCAAACTGTAAAACATTCCAAAAATGTTTGGAAATTTTTTTCCTTTTCTTAGATCTGGAAGTCTTGTGCCCACTGATAGAATGATGAACTGGTTTCCATATTTTTCTAATTTCTGTGAGAGGAGCAAAAGAAGAGAGAAGGACTTGAGCCAAATAAGGAGAAGAAAATTATGGAGATCACTTAGAAGGGATTGTGTTAGTGATTGGGTATCAAAATTCGATGAGAAGAAATTTGGCAAAATTTGAAACAAATTGAGGGAAATGTAAATAAACAATCTCTACAAACTAATCCAAATTCTATATTTAGGCTGTAAAAAAAGATCAAGAACAATTAAATATAAATATGGATATAAAAAGATTAAGGAGAATAAAGAAGTAAGAGAGTTAAGTAGTTGACAAGGTTAAGTAAGAAAATATAAGTGGAATAATTAGAGTATTAAACAAATTGATAGAGTGATTTAATAAATGAGGCAAAATGGTGAAACATACAGAACCTTGAAATAAAGCTAAAGGGGATATGGGTATAGCTATGAAATTGTTTGAACAAGGGAAAGAGATTTGAATGGGATCACCAAATTATTTTAAAAAACTGATAATTGGCTTTAAAAATTTTAACCAGGTTATAGAGTCAGTTTGGTAGAGTGAGAGGTCACAACTTTTCCATTGTTTTCCCAAAAATTCTTCTATAATAACCACAAAAAAATCTGAATGAAAAGTCAAGGAAAAGTAACAATAAAACATCGAGGCATAATAAAACAAAGTCATAGGAAAAAAGTTTTAGCTAAGTGTCTACAATTCAGATTTAAGCATCTATAAGTATTTTTGATGTGATCTATGATATGGCACTAAAAGTTGGTTTCAGTCAAGAAAAGAATTCACAATAGCCATTCTCTTTGGCAAAAGGTAGATTTATTTAGGGAAGAGGTTACAGACAAAATGAAGGGAAACAATAGACACCAGGAATGGTAAATATGAAGTAGAGTGGGAGAGCATATGAAAGACAAGTTCCTCAGTGGAATTCACAATTACCTAGTAGAAAGGGAGCACCCTCTATGAGGTAGGGACATGTCCTTAGCTGGTAGGCTAAATCCTGAAAGTAACTTAGCACCCTAAAAGAGTTAGTTAGCTGTAAGGAAGAGAAGTGGGTTGGGAAGCATAGTGGAGTTAGGAGAGAGACCGCATGGGAGAATGGGAAGGGAAAAGAGACTATAGAACAGAGTGTAGTGGCAGGCTGACTCAAAGAAGACAGCAGCTATGGGATGGCCCATAAGTAGATTTTATAGGGAAAATTTAACCTCAGGGATATACTAGGATTTTTGACAGGGCATGGCACAGTGAGAACTCCAGAGAAGGTGAGTCCCAGGAGCCTGACTTAACTTGGATCTCAGACTGGATGTCTTCACAGAAGTGAGACCATGGAGTTAAATTGATCTCTATCAGTGCCTCCTTCCTGCTAGTCACAGAGATTAATTCTGTAGTTTCTCTGGGTCCAAAACACCATTCAGGACCTCAGCAATTTAAATAAAAACAAACCATGGCTGAAAATCTCTACTGTAATGGAATGAAGGAAATTGTATGGTGACTTATCTGGAGGGAATGACTGCTCATATTCAGAATCAGGGATCTCCAAGACCAAGTGATTCCTTCTACTAATGTTGGTCTGTAATTTTTATTCAATTTATGGTCCTAGAGTTGGGGGTGGGGTTTACTGAAAGGGTAAACAATTTGCCCACTCACTTCCTCACAGCATCTCCCCCCACCATCTCTAGAACCCACACAGTTCATTGTCACAGAAAGAAATTGATAAATGTGTGCTAATTGATTGATTAATGGTCAGATTTGCTACAGGAATATCTTTTTGACATTTCTATAGAGGTTGTAAAGAGAGACAAATTAGGACGCATTAGGAGAATTTAAATTAAGCTTGTGATGTGATGTTTTCTCCCTCTCTCTCTCTCTCCCCCCCCCACACACATACATACACACACATACACATATACACAAGAAGTTTATGAATATGAAAACTCATGAAATCAGAAGTGACAAGAGATGGAAAATTTTGAATGTATGCATTAAGGGAAAATAGTGAATCAAAGACCTCCTCTAAGTTTGCAAACCTGAATGACTGGAAAGAGAGGTGCCCTTGACAAATATAAGAAAACTTAGAAGAGTAGTTGATGATGGGGATGGGGAGGTGAAATAATGGATGCCAACCAACCACATGTCAATTGTCTGAATTTTTTATCCATTTAATTTTTTATCATGAATGGTTAGGCTAAAGCAATCATTGATAGTGCAAGACAAGCAAATCTCATATTCTTGATGCATTCAGTATAACACTTGCAAATAAGAATATTTGGAGATCTACATCAATCCCACGTCCACTTAGCCTTGCATAAGACTTTCTCTAGTGGCACCAGTTGTTACTCACAGGGAGGTAACCTGTGAATAAGCTGGTAGAAAGCAGCTGTCCATTGGTTGTTGACTCTACCCACAAGATGGGGACTGTGATGTAAACAACTCAGGTTTCTCTCTTGGTGGTATACTTCCCATTAGACTCCACATCACCTTGCTGAAAGTAGGCAGCAAAACAGGGCATATACTGGTTTTAGGGCAGTTGGGCCTGAGTCTCACATCCAAAACAGTTAATATATTAGATGCCTAGCATAGCAAGCAGCATGGTAGCATTTTGCTCCAGAGGGATGGTGAGGAAGTGACTGTCTTTTCAGTGAAACTCTGACAACAGCTGCTCTAAGTGTAATGCTCAGAGAGAAACTGAGGCAGTACTACAGATTGGAGACTAGTTAATATTTTATTGATGTTAATGGAGAGTTTAGAATCCATAGCTATGGAGTGAGACTAAATGGTAGACTGGCAGCCATTAGCCAGCCATCTGGATCTCAAAATATCCAACCCTTAATGAGTTTGCTCCAAGGATTCTTGGTGCTCAGGGGAACAAAGAGCTCAAAAGGCAGAAGGAGGGGGAGGGCACTGGGGGATTGGAGTATCAATTCAGGAAAGGACTATCAATTCAGTTCTGACAGATTGGGGATACGGAGAAAGGATCATACATTCTGATAAATTTGGGAAGAAGCTAGGAGACATTAAGTTTGGGGCCAAAAAGATAAGGGGTATGTCTAGGTGTTTGAGATGGGCCATCTGGAGGTTTTATGATTCTTTGGAATGCTAGCCCAATTATTCCTGATGGTCAGAAGTGGGGAGGGGATTGCTACCAAGGCAGAACAATTAAGGGAAACTGAGACATGGAACTATGGCACAACATAAGTTATCCAAATAGAGTAATGAAAGGCCAATAGCTAATCACTGTAAGTAACATCCACCAATCCACTCCCAAATTCAAGCATGTTTTGAGTGTCAATTCTAAACGTGAGCTTAGGGCACAAAGTATCTTGACACAATTAAAGGATCTTTTGCTTCCTGAAGATACCACTTTGGCTGTCTCTGCATTGTTGATGGTTTCCTGGGTGATGAATATCTTTATTTCCCAGAGGGAAGTCTCTGGGTTGAATTCAGGAAGGTCTTGGTAATATGGGTACCACTTATATTAGAGACAAATAAAATATGAGGCCTTCCTTTGGAATAGGGCTTTAGAGCTTCTGTCACCATTAGAGGATCCAAATCAGAACTTTCAGTGTCAATACTGATCATATGTAATTGTCTTCCTGGTGTAGCCCTTCTACTTTCCACCACAGATATGCTGGAAGAATGCCTATGCTTATCTCTGGAACTATGTCTTTACCCTCAATTGTAATATAATTGTATTAGAACAATTCTCACAATGCCATGTGAAACATAGCTTGGTCCTCTATGAAAATGATCTTTCCCTTGGATATTTATTCCTGAGTATCTTCCACTTTTCAGGACATAGCTAGCTCAATAAGCATCTTCATGATATCTTCTGTTGTACTTCTGATAAAGTTTATGAAATAATCCACAAGGATGTGTCCATTTTTGGTGTTGAGATTCAGGCTGAAGTGGTTGAAGTAGTACTGGTCTGCCTTGAAAAAGCTCTACAGATTAAGTTCCTTATGGTGCCACTGAACTTTTCTTGAAATTCAGGTTACTGAGTGTAGCTATAACAGGAACATGGAAGAGTTGGAGAAATAGTGTAAATCCGCCTTTACATGGATATTGTTACATATTCTCTAAAGATAGGGCCTCTTGACTAGTTCCTTCCTTACATGTTTATCTATGTTATAGTTGTAGTAATATTTTCTCATTTTTTTTAGCAGAACTACATTTTAGAAATCAAGATTGGCCTCAAGGTTCTCTGTGAGAAATGAATAGGGCCCAGTGAAGATAAACACAAACAAAACATTCAGGGTGAATTTCTAAATTAAAATACTGAGATCCATGCTCCAAGTATTCTCTGTACGACATTAAAAATAAGTAATTAATTTCATGAGTCATATGAGTCATATGTTTTGTGAGAAGACATCAAGGGATCACATGCCCAAAGAACCTGTAAATTAATGATCTGTTTCACTATGAATGATATATCATGCTTTTGCCACCCCTGAGCCAGAGTATGGAGATGGCCTTGCAGCCATAATGCATTTAATAGAATACATTTAAAACAAAACAAAACACCAGCAGTAACAATGAATAGTAGTAGGACCTAGGCTGCTGTACCAAACAGGAAGATAGGTTTTATAAGGGACCTCATGATGTATTTTTGACTCTTCAGTTGAGTACCAGGCTATATATATATATAGAGAGGGAGAGAGACAGATATGATTAATTGCAGCTGTTGACAAACTGGATCAAGAGGTAAAAAATGGTCATATCCCATGCCAACTAAAATCTAAAATTCAAAACAAAATAAAACAAACAAAATAACCCAAAACTTAAGAACAAACTCCAGTGTTTAAAGTCATTGTTAATTAAGATGTAAGATCCTGAAGTGAGACCAGCACAAGGGTCTTGCTGAGGAGAAAGTATGACACAGAATAGGCGGGTGCTTCAGCAAAGAAGTTCATTTATTAATCTAAAGATCCAAGCTCATATACACAAGAGAGATCTGCTTTTCTATGGGAACCTTGGACTGTGTGATTTCCTGATGCCTCCGTGTTTTCATGTGTGAGTTCCTTATTTATTACTTTTTTGTGCTTAGCAGCACTTCTTTGATCCCACCAGACTCAGTAACAGGTCAACATGTCCTGTTCTCTACCTTGGTCACAGAAGAGTGGTGAGCCTGCATTTTAGAGCAAACCTCAGTTCTCAGAATGTTATTAACCCCTGTAAAACTTGAGGCAGCTCGATTAATGTTGGCTTTTCACATCTCCCCCTTCTTTTTTAACTCAAGATATTGGAGGTCCATGGCAACTGATGAAATCCCTCAAATACTTAACCTGAGTAAGGTGCTTCTGCATGCACACATTAGCATCAGGAGTAAGAAGAACAGTCCAAAATGTAGCAGCATACTTTCCATATGATTAAAATGATTTATCTGTTTCAAAATATCCATTATATCATCTGTCAAGCCTTTTTCATTGTTTGCGATTTTGCTATTTTCAGCGTACAATGCAATATTTTTCTTTTTTTTTTTCTTTTTTTCTTTTTTTTTGCTTTTTGCTGAGGCAATTGAGGTTAAGTGACTTGCCCAGGATCACACAGCTAGGGAATGTTATGTGTCTGAGACCAGATTTGAACTCAGGTCTTCCTGACTTCAGGGCTGGTGCTCTATCCACTGCGCCACCTAGCTGCCCCCAATGCAATATTTTTCAACCAATCTAAATCTCTATCCAATGTAGAATTGGCCCATATACCATTCAGTTTATCCTGTATTTTATCCCAGTCATGTTTAGTATTATTGAAAGGTCACATGTGCAAGAATGTTTGTGGCAGCCCTTTTTGTGGTGGCTAGAAAATGGAAAATGAATGGATGCCCATCAATTGGAGAGTGGCTGAATAAATTATGGTATATGAATGTTATAGAATATTATTGTTCCATAAGAAACGACCAGCAGGACGATTTCAGAGAGGCCTGGAGAGACTTGCATGAACTGATCCTGAGTGAAATGAGCAGAACCAGGAGATCACTATACACAGCAACAATACTGTATGATGATCAATTCTTGTGGACATGGCTCTCTTCAACAATAAGATGATTCAAACCAGTTCCAATTGTTCAGTGATGAAGAAAGCCATCTACATACAGAGAGAGGCCTGTGGGATGCGAGTGTGGACAAAACATAGCATTTTCACACTTTCTGTTGATGTTTGCTTGCATTTTGTTTTCCTTCTCTTTCCTTTGTTTTTCTTTCTAGATCTGATTTTTCTTATGCAGCAATATAACTGTATAAATATGTATACATATATTGGATTTATTATATATTTTAACTTATTTAACATGTATTGGACTACCTGCCATCTGGGGGGGGTTGGGGAGAAAGGAGGGAAAAATTTGGAACAGAAAACTTTGCAAGGGTCAATGTCAAAAAATTACCCATGCATATGTTTTGCAAATAAAAAGCTTTATTTTAAAAAAGAGAAAAGTATAGGTGTCACAAATATAAGTAAAGCAGTAATCACATTGTGATTGAGATCTTACTTCTAAAAAGTCTAATTCATCCCTAATAGCAATTACTACAGATTCACAAACCATTGTGCCCTTAAAGCTGTAGATACATTTTTGGCCAATTATTGTGAAAATTCTGCAGTTTGTATAGAGTTCTTTACAGCATGTACTGATTCTGCTGAAGCAATCAGAGAAGTAATAAAAGATACAAGAGATACAATACCAAATGTAATGCAACTAATACATTTCTTCTTATGTACTATTGTTCCCTTCTGTAGTCCTTCATAACCTTATAAAAAAAATCCTGATAGCACTCTCCCTTAACGTTGGTGGGATACAGCACATATTTAGGTCATTCAATGATCATGACAGTGATGCTTATTTTATAGAAGGTTCCATTAGGGCATATGATGACACATTCCTTTGTTGTTACATTATAGATATCTTCTGTTTTAGTTATGTTCACTTGGGTTCTGTTGCATATCATGAATGCATGATTCTTGTCTAGGCAAGCTACAGCTATGGTTTCATTATAATGCATATGATTTGTGTCACCTACCTCTGTAGTATATTTTTTTATATATTTTTTGTTTTCCCTAAAGCTGGAATGGCCTTACACAACTCTGATCACAATATTCTCTAGAAGAAAGAAAAACTGGCTCTATTTATCTAATGTTTCCCAGTCCTTATTTTGTTGGCTCCATGTTAACAAGTTTAATGGACCTAGGCTATGATATAGAGTGCTGCAATGCACCTAATTAGGATTATCTTCTTTCCAACTAGGCATGGTGTTAAAACATGGATTCAACATACTCAAATGTCTGATTGGAGTTTCATTGTGTCTAAAAGGTATCTGCTGGAAGGAGATGTTATAAGCTATTGGTGTTATATGAATTCTTTTTTGTAGTAATTGTAATAGTATAATAATAATCCTATCTTGTACACAATTTTCTAACGTATACTCAGTAAAACATATAGGTGATTGTAGATTAAAGAGTGTACAATAGAAATTAATCACTTGTTGATTGGTCTGTGCTTGAAATCTATTGTGTAAATGACTATGGAATATTTTTCCTACTAACTTCCCAGTTCCCAACAGCTTCACCATGCTCACCCGTTGATTCCAGTCCATACTGAAAACCCAGGGTGGATTAGGAACAAATGTCCATAATTCCCCTTTGCCTTCTTTTGCAACTTCTCCTGCTGCTTCTCCCAAAACATCAGGAAGGTTAACACCAGCATATGATTGTGCTTACATCTTCATGAACACTTCTTCCTGGTTCACATTTCTCAGGTCAGCCAAAGGTTGTCCTCTCACAGTTCCTGATACCACTTGGATGTTTTATTCCAGGAGCTAGATCAATTCCCCTTCCTTCTTTCCATCTACCTCTGGAAATACACAAACAAAACCTCGGCCTCCTCTTAATAGTTTATGTGGTCCATGACATTGGCCTGTTTTGGGATTCTTCCAGAGAACAGGTCCTACTTGTTCCTTATCTGAACAAGATGTCTAATGTTCCTGAAACATCCATGATCATTAAGAGTTAAAAAATTAAGGGTTTATATGACTTCATTCGTGGCCTATCCCCATATCCCCCTTCTTTTTGTTTTTGTAAGAACATTTTAATGTTACAGTGTTTATGTTCAACAATTGCCTGACTTGGAGGATTGTATGTAAGCAGGACTGTTGTCCATTTTTAGCAGCTGAAGTACACTTATAGAAGCAAATACAACAAGCTTATGTTCAATAGCATGAATTGTAGACTCTCTGGTTTGGAAAGTGGCTGCTGTAAAAGAAGAAAAGGTATCTACAAGGACATGTATAAAGGATAAATGTCCAAAAGGGGAATCATGAGTTACATTCCTTTGACAAATTTCCAAAGGTTTTACTCCTTGGGGATTTATCTGCACATCACGAGGTGGTAGATAATATAGTAGAAATTAAGTGCAGGACTTCACTATATGCCTCACTTGCTCTCTAGTGATGTGAAATTGTTTGAGCAGGGATACAGCTGACTGATAATGTACTTGATGAGATTTTTGTGCTTGTTGGACTGTGAAAATGTATGTGCTAACTAACTGGTCTTTAATAGAGTTCCCTTCACTTATCAGTCCAGGTAGTTTCATGTATGAATTAATATAGAAGCAATGAAGAGAGTGACTTCTAGCATGTATAACAGTTTGCAATCTTTGAAATAAATGGAAAATATCAATGTTAGTGGAGTTGCAAATGACAGCAGTTTCTATATTTTGTAAAAACAAATATGGAATATTTGCCTTCAGAAACCATGGTTTTCCTCTAATGCTATAATGATAGCATAAAATTCATTCTTTTGAATGGAATTATATGGTGTTGTGATTATGCGATTCTTTTGATTTGGTATGTAATAGGCTACTCACTCATTTTTTTGTGGCATTTGTAAAAATAGTTATGGCACCTTAAATGGCTTGTTTTTGTACTATTTTTGGAAACACCCATTGCTGCTTTCGTACAAATTGAAGAAGTTATCCATTGTCACTACATAAGTACATATGAGGATTTGCCACTCAGGATTTTGTTGTACCAGACTTCCCAATTGTTGCTGCATATATGATTGCTGAATTACATGAGAGCCATTTCCTTGAATTTCTCTAGCTCGACCCAATCCCTTTTGTATTAATTCTTCTACTTGTAAGGGATAGGGGATTATTGACTGTGATGATTGGGATAGAAAATAAAACCATTTAGATATCTGATCCTGATAATGTAACACACTCATGGGTTGCTGTTGAGTATCCAGGATAACAAGCACCATGATGTTTGATGAAATCCTTGACAATTTACCATCTTGAAGTTTCTTTTCTATGATCTATGATGAATCTAAAACAGATTATGTTATTTGTCTAGGGGAATCCAATTCTGGCACCCCTCATAAAACGTCATACCGATGATGCAAGTCATCAATGATAATCTTCAAATAAGATCTGACCCAATTTATATCTCTTATGAATCTTTGGAAATCATTTAATGTCTTTAATATATCTTTCCGTAATTGTACCTTATGAGGTCTAATCTCTGGGACTTTACAACATAGCCTAAGTAATCATATAGGGGTTCCTGTTGGATTTTTTTGGAGCTACTTTCAGTCCATACTTTTCAAATTTTTGCTGCATAGGATAAGTACATAAAATGTTGTCCATATAATGAATAATATAAGCTTGTGGCCATTGTTGTCTAATGGGATAGAGGATTTGATGCACATATTGTTGACAGTGTGGGACTGTTCTTCATCCCCTGAAGGAGAACTTTCCACTGATAATGTTTGTGGGGGCTTTAAGATTAATATTAAGTAATGAGAAAGCAGAATATTTGTAATTCTACTTCTATAAGGGAATAGTATAAAAACAATCCTATAAATCAATAACCACAAGGGCCAAAATGCTGGGATCATAGAAGGGGATGGTAACCCAGGTTGTAAAGCTCCCATACTCTCCATCCTTTCTTTAATTCTCCTAAGATCTAGTAACATTCTCCATTTTCCTGATTTCTTCTTAATGGCAAATATGGGGGAATTCCAGGGACTAGTGGTGGATTCAATATGTTCTTTTTCTAACTGCTCTTTTATTATGATTTCCAGTGCTTCCAACTTTTCCTTATTAAGAGGCCACATTTACCCACATCAAAGGACCTTCCTTCCATTGTATGGGGGGAACCTCCACTTTCTCAATAGTAGTCATTAACAAAAATCCCCTGTCCCTATTTTTATTCCCAGGTCACCTTTTTCCTTCAATAAGTATATCAAGCAAACTTTTCGCTCGTTATTTCCTGGGTCTACCAATATTGAACTGGACCCTGACTTTGGTTCACCTTTGTAAAATCAGAGCTAGGGGTAAGTACCTATTTACCAATCATGTTTCCTGTCTTAATTTTTATATTAATATCCAGTAAGATATACAAGACTATCTTACTGGTCCTTGATAGTCTGAGGGAATGACATTAGTTTGTGTAACAATGCCAAGGACTTTAGTGTGATATGTACCAGTAATGATGCTGTATGTCCCAAATGGTAAGGGTCCAGTAAAGGAAGTGGGCACTTTGGTGCTTTTGTTATGGAAGTATTTCGGTATTTCTTTCCGCTAAAAGAGGGAAAACTAGGGAACCAGATTGTTGGACTAAAGACTCTACTGATTGTTGAATGACAGTTGTAGAGGCAATGACACAGGGGAGTCATTTGAAAGGTTTCCCCTATTGTTTGGTAGGGTTGAGGTGAGCCCCAGAACCAGTCTCCCAGTTGGGACCTGCATTCATTGGCCCTTTATTACATTTTGGAGCCATCCTTTATTACATTTTGGACAAGGTTCAGGGGTTCTAGCTGTTCCTTTGTTCTTCCTGCAATCTTTTTTTTAAAAGTGTCTTGGCTTTCCACACATAAAACACAAAACATAAAACAATTATAGCAGTAATACTAACAATAGCAATACCAACAAGCACCATTTGATGGTACTTTAATGTTTGTAAAATGTTTACAAATATTATTTCATTTTAGCCTTCACAACATGCTGTTTCTAGGCAGGAAAAATCAACTGATCAGCAGAGTTACTCAACCTGTCTAGAAACCTAGACACAAGTTAGTGTTCTGTATACTTGAATGTATTGTCTATCTCTTACGCCTGAATAACATATTAAACATAAATCACTGGATTCTAGAGTAACCAATCTGGCAGATGCCATGAGCATTCATGGAGCTGATTCAGGAGCTGAAAGCAAGAACCAAGATCTTAATGGGAGGGACTCTTATTCCTTTCTTTTTTCTGAAGTAAATACCCAGCTTAAAACTAAGATTCTTGCAAACTCTTTGAACTTTCACCTTATTTCCCATTAGCAAAAAAAGCAATAAACTTATCTATCTGATTATGTTAAGGGAAAACAAACTCCAAAAACCACAAAGAAGATGCTTAACTAATCCATCAAGCCTTGTAGTAACTTAATAAGATTGATTGTTTTACAAGAAGATGGATTTCCAGAATATATGCATAAAAGTAGTCTGGAAGATATCACAAGATCACCACTAGCACTAATATTTCATTTACACAAGTAACAGAGTAACATAAAAAATCACCCAGATTCCTTAATGACTGAACATTTTGTTTAAAAGTCATGGTTAATGTGTATTATTAATTTCCATCATTAGTTCTGGTAGGTTAAACTACAAAATAATCTATTCTGCTCTATTTTGAATGTAATTACATGAATCAAACTTTGCCACAGGCCTTGGAATGCTAAACAACTATGTCATAGTGCTCCATGTACTTAACCCTTTCAAATCCCTCTTCATTATAATTTTAAGCATTTCAACCCCACTTTCTTTAGAATATCACATACTTAGAGAATGAAAATCTTTTCTAGGGCCAGTTTGACATGTGATTTTGTAGTTTTTAGGTATTTGTATGAGCAACATGTCCAAAGCAGCACTATTACTAAGGAAACTAATATTACAGTAGAATGAAATAGATAATTTACAACAATATTTGCCTTTCCTTAAAACAAACCTTTCCTTAACTCTTCAATTAAATTCAAATGCTAAATGTAATTTATTAAGGGCTTGAGCAAACATAAATGTGAAACATAGTCAATATCCATTTAAACGTTGGATTTCCAACCATTCTGGAGAGCAATTTGGAACTATACTCAAAAAATTATCAAACTGTGCATACCCTTTGATCCATATATTTGGGCCTATATCCTAAAGAGATCTTAAAGGAAGGAAAGGGACCCACATGTGCAAGGATGTTTGTGGCATCCCTTTTTGTAGTGGCAAGAAACTGGAAACTGAATGGATGCCCATCAATTGGAGAGTGGTTGAATAAATTATGGTATATGAATGTTATGGAATATTATTGTTCTGTAAAAAACAGCCAGCAGGATGATTTCAGAGAGGCCTGGAGAGACTTGCATGAACTGATGCTGAGTGAAATGAGCAGAACCAGGAGATCATTATACACGGCAACAACAAGACTATATGATGATCAATTCTGATGAACATAGTTCTCTTCAACAATGAGATGTTTCAAACCAGTTCCAATTGTTCAGTGATGAAGAAAGCCATATACACCCAGGGAGAAGCCTGTGGGATCTGAGAGTGGACCACAACATAGCATTTTTACACTCTCTATTGATGTTTGCTTGCATTTTGTTTTCCTTCTCAGGTTTTTTTTTTCTTCTAGACCTGATTTTTCTTGTACAGCAAGATAACTGTATAAATATATTTGATTTGCATGTATTTTAACATAATTAACATGTATTAGACTTCCTGTCATCTAAGGGAGGAGGTGGGGGGAAAGAGGGAAAAATTTATAACAGAAAGCTTTGCAAGAATCAACGTTGAAAAATTACCCAGGCATATGTTTTACAAATAAAAAGCTTTAAAAAAAATTGGATTTCTAATTGTTGCCTTTGGTTTAGTCATCTACTTCATAAAGCTTTCTGCTTCTAGAAAACATTTTTCTGTGGAAATTCTGTTTCAAAGGGTCTTTCCTTGATCATTGTCTAAACTCAGAGATATATATCTGTGGATCAACCTCTCTATGTCTTTGAGATGTCAGTTGTTGACTACTTGGAATGAGTTTTGTTCCTAGAGTGTATTTGCAAAAGTTTCTTCCAATAGATCCATTTTCCAGGTTCCAATTCATTTTAATGCTGCTTAAACACCCCGATGATAAGACCTTAGTCTGATTTAATTGGACTTTACAAATCCTAAACACACTGCCCTTCCAATAATTAGTTCATGTGATAAAAGTCAGTGTAAACCTCATGGAGTTAACCTTAAAAATATCAAAGCTATAGGGAAAATATCAAATTTAAAAAGTGTGTTATACTGAATCTTATTAAAATCATTAAGCATGTTTGAACTATTGTAATGGAATATAATGGAATACAAGGTAAAAGCCTCCATCGCTTTGATTTTTCTGTTATAAGTTTGTGATCATTTCTTTTATCAACTTCCTTATCTAAATGACAAAGGAAAATCAGTTCTTAGACTTATCTAATAGTTATATATTTTTGTATTAGATGGTGTCCATATTTTATCATACTTTTTCTGAATAATATGAGGATAACATATATTGAAAGAGAGGACTGTCATAAAGATATAAAGGTTTAATTTTTAATCGATTAGTGAATTTCACTTGTCTAAGGTAGGTAGTGCAGTGGATAGAGTGCTGGAGATGGAGATGGAGAACACAACTTATTAGCTGTTCATTTAAACCTGTTTGCCTCTTTTCCTCCTCAGTTAAATGAGCCAGGGAAAAAAATGGCAAACCACTCCATTATCTTTGTTAAGAAAATCCCAAATGGAATCAGGAAGAATTGTACAGAACTGAAAAATGACTGAACAAAAACTAGTGAATTTTAATTTTGGAAAAGCAACAAGAATAGACTGCTTCCACTGGAGAACTAAAATATAGTGGTACCTTGGCATTTGTCTGCTTCAAAATTCATCAGAAAAAAAATGCATCAGCCCTTGAGACTTGCTGGACACTTGCCATGATTGAGCAGTAGGGATGTGAGATTGGCCTGATGTACTACTCAGTCCCCACTGTTGCTATTATTGCCCTCAGCTGTGAGCAGCTCCTTGCCTGCAAAGACAATGGTATACAGGACTGTCCTTGTGAGCCCACAAAGCTGACCTTCTATACCTTGTTGGACTTGTCTACAATTCCTGCAGTTCCTGCAGAATTTATATCTACAGCATATAGTCTACTGGCTCCCAAAACAGTTGTTTTGGAAGGGGCATGGAGCTGTGAGTGTGCTCAGTAGGAGAAGCAACATGAGAGGCCAGGAAGGGGGAGAGGTGGCAGTGGTGGTTGAAGACTCAGGACTTCCTGAAAATCCTGTTCCTTAAGCACTAACCAGAACCCTGGGCTGTGGAAGGCCCAGCCTCCACTTTCAGGACCACCACCACCAGGACCACCACCAATGTGATTAGGTGGCATGGGGTGGGGTGGACAGTATAAAGGTTACATTTCCTCTCAGAAAGTGAACTAGGTCAAGAAGGGAATGACTGGGCTGGCTCATTTCTCTCCAGCTGGAAGCCCCACTTTCCCTTTTGGGGAATTGGGTGGAGAGGTATAGTTAGACACAATGCACTACTTATGGGAAAAATCGTTTGGTACTCATTTTCACCATTTATTATATCTTCTGGAATTAATATTTTCTTTGGGTTAAAGAATATATTTAAAGGACTCACGATAGCTGTAATAATTCTATTAATAGCTTTAAGACTTCTGCTTTTATGCCAGTGGAGGAAAAAAAGAAAAAATGAAATTTGGTTCATTTCCTATACATTTGAAAAATAAGATCCTTATCAAAGAATCTTGCTATGAAAATGTTTACCAGTTACCTGCTTTCCTTCTAATTTTGGCTATATCATATACAAAATTGGTTTTGTATATGCACCAATATGGAAACTTATTTTTAGTGAGATATAATCAAAATTGTACATTTTACCAAAATACTTGGATTATAATTTTGTCCCGTTTTGAGATTGGTACTGCTAAAATGCATTCCTTCCCTTTTTTTTCATTGATTCCAGATGAAATTTGTTATCAAGTTATTGAACTCTACAAAATAATTCTTTGATAGCTTTATTAGTGTGGAACTGGATAAATTAATTTAAATAGTATTATATTTTTTGTTATATTGATTGGATCTACCCATGAGAATTTAATGTTTCTTCAATTGTTTAGATTTGTTTGTGTGAAAAGTATTTTGTAATTATGTTAATATCCTTCTGTATGTCTTGGCATGTAGATTCCCTAGTATTTTAATCTACCTGCAGTTATTTAAAATGGAATTTCTTTTTCTATCTCTTCTGGCTAGGTTTTGTTGATAACATAATGCTGATGATTTCTATAACTTTACTGCAACTTTGTTAAAGTTGTTAATTATTAGTAGATCCTGGAGTTTTCTGAGTGCATCGTATCATTTGCAAAGAGAAATAGTTTTGTTTCTTAGTTGACTATTCTTCCTTCAATTTCTTTTTCTAGGACAATATTGCAAAATAATGCTTATAGAGGGACTTCCTTGCTTTATTCTGATCTCAGAAAGACTTAATTTATCTGCATTACAGTTAATGCTTGCTATTGGTTTTAGGTAGAAACTTATTATCATTTTAAGAAAGGCTCCATTAAATCCTATGTTTTCTAATGTTTTTTAATGGGAATGAATGTTGTTTTTTGTCAAAAGATTTTTCTTCATCTATTGATACAATCATATGATTTTTATTGTTTTTGTTACTGATATGAACAAATATAATTTTTCTAATATTGAACCAATTCTACATTCTAGGTGTAAATCTCACCAAATCATACTGTATAATTCTTGTGATATATTGCTAGAATCTCCTAGTTAGCATTTTATTTAAGATTTTTACATCAATATTCATTAAAGAAATTGATTCATTGTTTTATTTTTGTTTTTACTAGTTTAGGTAACAATACCATATTTTTGTCAAAGAAGAATTTGGGAGATTCTTTCTTTTTCTATATTTTCAAATAGTTCCTATAGTACTATAATTAACTATTTTTCAAATATTTGATAGAATATACTTGTTAATCCTAGGTCCTAGGGATTTTTCCTTAGGGAGATTATCTATAGTTTGTTAAATTTCTTTTTCTAAGATAGGATTATTTAAGTATTTTCTCATTTAAGTTATTATGATTAAATTAGTATGATTTAATAGGGCCTCACAAAACCTAAACACATTGGCTTTTCCGTAATTAGTTCATATGGTTAAAGCCAGTACAAAATTTATGGAGTTAACTTTAAAAACAACAGAGGTGTAGGAAGAACATCAAGTTTAGCAACTATGCTATGACAACTCTTATTGTTAAAATCATTAAACATGTCTGAACAAATCTACTCTAGAATCAAAACACATTCAGGTATTGTTGCAATTAATCCCCTCTCTTCTCCTCCCCCCAGTAAAAGAGTATTTGAGTATGCTCTTTTATTAATCTAAACAATTTATATTTTTTAAATATTCATCCATTTCACTTAGATTGTCAGTTTTACTGATATATAATTAGGCAAAATAACTCTTAAAATTGCATTAATCTAGTTTTCATTGGCAGTGCATTTACCATTTTTCATTTTTGATGCTAGTAATTTTCTTCTTTTTAAAACCAAATTAACAATGATTTATCTATTTTATTTTATTTTTCATAAAATCAACTAGTTTTATTAGTTTAATGAGTTCAGTGGCTTTTTGCTTTCAATTTTATTCATTTTCCCTTTAACTTTTAAGATTTTCTTTTTGGTATTTAATCAAAGATCTTTAATTTGTTCTTTTTCTAACTTTTTTTTTTTTTTTTTTTTTTTTTTTTTTTTTTTTTTTTTTTTTTTTGCTGAGGCAGTTGAGGTTAAGTGACTTGCCCAGGGTCTTGCTAGGGAATGTTAAGTGTCTGAGACCAGATTTGAACTCAGGTCCTCCTGACTTCAGGGCTGGTGCTCTATCCACTGCGCCACCTAGATGCCCCCTTTTTCTAACTTTTTAAAAATTAGCATGCCAAATTCATTGATTTGCTCTTTCTCTCTCTCTCTCTCTTTTTTGATGTATACATTTAGATAAATTTTCTCCTAAGTACCACTTTGGTTGTATACCCCAAATTTTGACATATTGTTTCATTGCTATCATTTTCTTTAGTGATTTTTTCTGTGATTTATCTTTTGACTCACTCATCCTTTAGGTTTAGCTTATTTAGGTCCCAATTAATTTTTAATGTATGCTTCCATTAAATGTAATTTTTATTGCACAATGGTCTGAAAAGGATGCATTTTAACATTTCTGCTTTTCTACATATGTTTGTGAGGTTTTATGTCCTAATGCATAAACTTGGGAAAGTGCTTTATGCAGCTGAGAAAAGGGTATATTTCTTTCTATTCCCCTTCAATTTTCTACAGTAGTCTATTATACCTAAAGTTCTATTCATTTTTAAAACAGCTTTCTTAGTTAGATTCATCTAGTTCTGAGAAGAGTAAATTAAATTCCTTCACTAATATACTTTTTTATCTGTTTTCTCCTATGAGTCACTTAACTTTTTCTTTAAGAATTTAGATGCAACTCAATAGAAAATTTAACATGTAAGAGCTAACATCAAAGACTAATTTCAAGGGATTCAATAAGGACAAAATTTTTATGTTTTATATGTGGAAATGTAAACCATATGTCTAAGACTGACATTAGTAATTGATCCAAGAGAAAATCCAAAAGAAAAAATGAAGTAGAACTGAATATAATATGACTCCAAAAAGCAAAACTATACTAGGAAAAGGTAGAAATAGTCATTATGCTATATGGATGAGCTACTTTAGCAAGAACCAACAGAAGAATTAGATGGGGAGGAAGGCTGGTAATTCTAAAAATCTACTCTCATTAGGAGTGGGTTAAAGAGGCAAAAAAATTATACATATACACCAAGAAGAGAGTAGAACTTCCAACATTAAGAAATAAGGGAGAGGGACAGCTAGGTGGCGCAGTGGATAGAGTACCAGCCCTGAAGTCAGGAGGACCTGAGTTCAAATCTAGTCTCAGACACTTAACATTCCTTTGCTGTGTGACCCTGGGCAAGTCACTTAACCCCAATTGCCTCAGGGGAAAAAAAGGGAGAAGGAATAGTATAAGGTGGGGTATAGAAGAGATGTGGGACAAGGTATACAGAAAAATAGAAATGGGATAAAGAGGGAGGGAAAGGATAGAAGATGATAATGGAGGAATGGGGGTGCTATAGGGATTTTAAATAAAAGCAAGGCAAAGTTAACAGGTGGAAGTAAAATAAAAGTTAGCAGGGATAGGAAATAGATATATACAAACATCATAACAACTATCTGGAGCAGAATTTATTAGGAAAGAAAGTAGGGGTAGTAATCACAGATCTTAAACAAAATAAAACTTTGAAAATATTCAATCAAAAGAGAAATCTATATTATGTCAGCTTATATTAATATTGTTTTAGATATATGTGTATATACACATGCATATATGTATGTATACTTGCACATGTATTTTTGTGTATCTTATATATGTATATATCTGTTTATAGGAATATAAATATATACAAACATGTGTGTATGTATATGTGTGTGTGTATGTATAAATATATCAATGCTTAACTGCAGCCTGCTTGGGGGAGATAGGGTGGAGAAAAAGGGAAAAAAGAATAAATTAAAAAGTACACAGCAGAGAACAAAATAAAATTTACAAGAGTGAAAAAAGATGAAAGTTATGAATACAATGTCTTCAATTATTATATATGCTTTACTGAAATGAAAAAAAAAATTTTAATTATTTTTTTATTTTATTTGCATAACATATGTGTGGGTAATTCTTCAACAATAACCCTTACATAGCTTTCTGTTACAAATTTTTCCCCCCAACTCCCCACCCCTCCCCTAGATGGCAGGATATCCACTACATGTTAATTATGTTAAAATATTGGCAAATCGAATATATGTATACATATTTCCAAACTTATCATTGTTGTGCAAGAAAAATCTTATCTACACAAATGATATATCAGATAAAGGAAACACAATGTAAGCAAACATCAATCAAGGAGTATGAGAATGTTATGTTGTGGTCCACATTTCACATCCCTCTCTCTGGGTGTATATGGCTTTCTTCAGTGAACAATTGGAGGTGGTTTGAAACATTTCATTGTTGAAGAGAGCCATGTTCATCAGAATTGATCGTCATATAGTACTGTTGTTGCCGTGTTTAATGATCTCCTGGTTCTGCTCATTTCACTCAGCATCAGTTCATGTAAGTCTCTCCAGGCCTCTCTGAAATCATCTTGCTGGTCATTTCTTACAGAACAATAATATTCCATAATATTCATATACCATAATTTATTCAGCCATTCTCCAATTGAAGGGCATCTATTCAATTTCCAGTTTCTAGCCACTACAAAAAGGGCTGCCACAAACATTCTTGCACATGTGGGGCCTTTTCCTTCCTTTATGATTTCTTTGGGATATAAGTCCAATAGAAATGCTGCTGGGTCAAAGGGTATGCACAGCTTGATAACTTTTTGAGCATAGCTCCAAATTGTTCTCCAGAATGGCTGTATCCGTTCACAGCTCCACCAACAATGCATCAGTGTCCCAGCCCTCCCACATCCCCTCCAACATTCATCATTAACTTTGAAATGAAAATTTTTTGTTGCATATTTTAAATCCTCCTCGATGTTCTGCTTGGAACATGATATTAATTTGTTTTTCTTTTTCTGTCTTCTTTTTCTATTTTTTATTTTGCATTTGTTTTAAATAAATAAAACCACTTTTTTAAAAAAAGAATTTGAATGTTATGTCATTTGTGCACACACACATATATATGTATATTTATTAAAAGTTTTTTATTTACAAAATATGAGTGATTTTTCTACATTGACCTTTGCAAAAAACTTTTTTTTGATCCAAGCTTTTCCCCTCCTTCCCCCCACCTTCTCACCCCTCACCCCTAGATGACAGGTAAGCTAATACATGCTAAATAGGATAAATTATATGACAAATCCAATATACGTATACATATCTATACAGTTATCTTACTGCACAAGAAACATCAGATCTAGAAAGAGAGAAAAAAAAAACAACCTATGAAGGAAAACAAAATGCATGGAAATATTCACAGAAAGCGTTAAAATGCTGTATTGTGGTTCACATTCAGTTCCCTCAGGCCTCTCTCTGGATGTATATGACTATCTTCATCGCTGCACAATAGGAATGGGTTTGAATCACATCATTGTTGAAGAGAACCATGTCCATCAGAATTGATCATCATATAGTCTTGTTGCTGTGTATAATGATCTCCTGGTTCTGCTCATTTCACTCAGCATCAGTTCATGCAAGTCTCTCCAGGCCTCTCTGAAATCATCCTGCTGGTTGTTTCTTACAGAACAATAACATTCCATAACATTCATATACCATAATTTATTCAGCCACTCTCCAATTGATGGGCATCATTTCAATTTCCAGTTTCTTGCCAGTATAAAAAGGGCTGACACAAACATTTTTGCACATGACACACATATATTTTTATATGTATATATTTAGATTACTTCATTGTCCATAGTATCTTTTTTAGCAAAATGTAGTCCTTATCTCTTTTCATTAAGTTTATTTTTGCTTTTGCTTTGTCTGAGATCATGATTGCTATCCTATCTTTTTTTACTTCAGTTGAAGTATAATAGATTCTGTTATACCTCCTTATTTTAACTCTTGTGTATTTTTTTTCAAGTGTGTTTCTTGTACACAGCATGTTGTTGGATTTTGATTTTTAATCCATTCTGCTATCCACTTCATGTTTACCTCTTTCACATTCATAGTTAGATGCTAACTGTATATTTCCCTCCATCCTATTCTTTTCTGCTTATCCTTCTTTTAAAATTTTATCTGATCCTTCCTAAAAAGTCTATGTTGCTTCTCACTACTATCTCCATTAATTTGCTCTTCCTCCTTTCCCCTTTCTTGTCCTCTTACCCGTTTTCCTTCCCACTTCTCTATTGGGTAAGATGGCTTTCTATAGCAATCTCAGTGTGTGTGTGTGTGTGTGTGTGTGTGTGTGTGTGTGTGTGTGTGTG
>JAJPUD010006641.1:1241-48805 GCA_023553655.1 Myrmecobius fasciatus | reverse complement strand
GGGAATGGTTTTAGTTTGTCTCCATTACATATGATGCTTGCTGATGGTTTTAAATAGATGCTACTGATCATTTTAAGGAAAAGCCCATTTATTCCTATACTCTCTAGTGTTTTTAATAGGAAAGGGTGTTGGATTTTATCAAAGGCTTTTTCTGCATCTATTGAGATAATCATATGATTTTTGTTAGTTTGGTTATTAATATAATTAATTATGCTGATAGTTTTCCTAATATTGAACCAGCCCTGCATCCCTGGTATAAATCCTACTTGGTCATAGTGTACAATCCTGGGGATGACTTTCTGTAATCTCATTGCTAATATCTTATTTAAAATTTTTGCACCAATATTCATTAGGGAAATTGGTCTATAGTTTTCTTTCTCTGTTTTCACCCTACCTGGTTTAGCTATCAGCACCATATTGGTCTCATAGAAGGATTCTGGCAGTATACCTTCTGTCCCTATTTTCTCAAATAGTTTGTGTAATATTGGAATTAATTGTTCTTTGAATGTTTGGTAGAATTCACATGTAAATCCATCTGGCCCTGGAGATTTTTTCTTAGGGAGTTCGTTAATAGCTTGTTCTATTTCTTTTTCTGATATGGAGCTATTTAAATAATTTATATCCTCTTCTGTTAACCTGGGCAATCTATATTTTTGTAGATATTCCTCCATTTCATTTAGATTATCAAACTTACTGGCATAAAGTTGGGCAAAGTAACTCCTAATTATTGCTCTGATTTCCTCTTCATTGGAGGAAAGTTCTCCCTCATCATTCTTGAGACTAACAATTTGATTTTCTTCTTTCCTTTTTCTTATCAAATTAACTAAAGGCTTATTTATTTTGTTGGTTTTTTCATAGAACCAACTCAGTTTTATTTATTAACTCAATAGTTTTCTTATTTTCAATTTTATTAATTTCTCCTTTTACTTTTAGAATTTCCAATTTGGTATTTAATTGAGGGTTTTTAATTTGTTCTTTTTCTAGTTTTTTTTTTTTAATAAGCCCAATTCATTGATCTTTTCTTTCTCTATTTTATGCAAGTAAGCATCTAGAGATATAAAATTACCCCTTATAATTGCTTTGGTAGTATCCAACAAATTTTGGTATATTGTCTCATTGCTGTCATTCTCCTGAATGACATTATTGATTGCATCTATGATTTTCTGTTTCACCCATTTATTTTTTTAAAATTTATTAATACTTTTTATTTGCAAAACATATGTATGGGTAATTCCTAAACATTAGCCCTTACAAAGCTTTCTGTTACAAATTTTTCCCCCCTACTCCCCACCCCTCCCCTAGATGGCAGGATATCCACTACATGATAATTATGTTAGAATACTTAAGAAATCGAATATATGTATAGTTATTGCATCATTTTTTTGTGCAGGAGAAATCATATCTACAAGAAAGAATAATCCGATAAAGGAAATAAAATACAAGCAAACATCAATAGAGAGCATGAAAATGATATGTTGTGGTCCACATTTCACATCCCTCTCTCTGGGTGTATATGGCTTTCTTCACCGAACAATTGGAACTGGTTTGAAGCATTTCATTGTTGAAGAGAGTCATGTCCATTAGAACTGATCCTCATATAGTATTGTTGTTGCTGTGAATAATGATCTCCTGGTTCTGCTCACTTCATTGAGCATCAGTTCATGCAAGTCTCTCCAGGCCTCTCGGAAATTGTCCTGCTGGTCGTTTCTTACAGAGCAATAATATTCCATAACGTTCATATACCATAATTTGTTCAGCCATTCTCCAATTGATGAGCATCCATTCAGTTTCCAGTTTCTAGCCACTACAAAAAGGGCTGCCACAAACATTCTTGCACACACCCATTCATTCTCTAGGATTAGATTATTTAATTTCCAATTAACTTTTGGTCTAATTTCTCCTGGCCTTATATTACATGTGAGTTTTATTGCATCATGGTCTGAAAAAATGCATTTATTATTTCTGCCTTTCTGAATTTAATTTTGAGGTTTTTATGCCCTAACATATGGTCAATTTTTGTATAAGTTCCATGAACTGCTGAGAAAAAAGTAAACTCCCTACTGTCTCCATTTAATTTTCTCCAAAGATCTATCATACCTAACGTTTCTAACAATTTGTTTACCTCCCTAAGTTCTTTCTTATTTATTTTGTAGTTTGATTTATCTAATTCTGAGAGAGCAAGGTTGAGATCTCCCATTAATATAGTTTTGTTGTCTATTTCTTCTTGCATCTCTCTTAACCTCTCCTCTAGGCATTTGGATGCTATAGCACTTGGTGCACATATGTTTATATTTATATTGCTTCATTATCCATAGTACCCTTTAGTAAAACAGAGTTTCCTTCCTTATCTCTTTTAGTTAGATCTATCTTTGGTTTTACTTGATCTGAGATCAGAATTGCTACCCCTCCTTTTTTTTTTTTTTTTTGTTCACCTGAAGCATAATAGATTCTGCTCCAGCCCTTTATCTTCATTCAGCATACATCTCTGCTTTAGATGTTTCTTGTAAACAACATAGTATAGGATTCTGGCTTTTAATTCTGTCTGCTATCTGTTTCTGTTTTATGGGAGAGTTCATCCCACTCACATTCAGTTAAAATAATGAATTCTGTATTTCTTGCCTTCTTATTTACCCATAGTTATGTTTTCCTCTTTCCTTTCCCCTTTCTCCCTTCCCCCCTCACCAGTATTTTGCTTTTGATGACCATCTTCCTCAAACAGTCCTCCCTCCTTTAGAGCCCCTCCCCCCTTTTTCCCACCTTTCCCCTAATTATTCTGTTTTCCCATCTATTAGTCTTTCCCTTTCTTTTCCTCCTTTCTCTCCCACTTCCCTATATGGAGGAACAAGTTTCTCTATGGAATTGAATGTGTCTGATATACTCTTTTAGAGCCCAATCAGATCACAGTAAGATTCACACAATGCTCATCCCCCACCCCTTCTTTTCCTCAATTATATTAGGTTTTCTTTGCCTCTTCATGAGATTTTACCTTATTTTCCCTTTTTTTTAACCTTACTTTACCAACTTTTCCCAATATGATACCCATCAAATTATACTCCCATTCTTTAAGCATACCCATAGTAGAAATATAGTTCCCAAGAGTTCTTTCCTTTTTACCTTTTTATGCTTCTGTTGAGTTCTGTGTTTGGAGGTCAAATTTTTTGTTCAGATTTGGTCTTTTCATTAGAAATGGGTGAAATTCCCCTATATTATTGAACGTCCATCTTCTTCCCTGGAAGACAATGCTCATTCTAGCTGGATAACTTATTCTTGGCTGTAATCCAAGTTCCTTTGCCTTTCAGAATATCTGATTCCAAGCCCTTTGATCCTTTAATGTGGTAGCTGACAGATCTTGGGTGAATCTATAACAGTTGTTTGTTATTTGAATAGTTTCTTTCTAGTTTCCTTGGTGCGATAGTCCTGAAATTTAGCCACGATATTCCTTGGGGATTTAATTTTGGGGTCTCTTTCAGGAGGTGATGGGTGAATTCTTTTCTGATTCTAAAACTTCAGGGCAGTTTTCTTTCATGATTTCTTGGAAGATATTGTCTAGGTTCTTTTTTTCATCATGGCTTTCAGGAAGTCCAATTATCCTAGTCTCTCCTAGATCTATTTTCCAGGTCAGTTGTTTTTCCTAAGAGATATTTCATATCTTCTATTTTTTCATTTTTTGGTTTTTGTTTAACTGATTTTTGAAGTCATTGATTTATTCACTTCCATTTGTTCAATTCCTGTTTTTAATGTATTATTTTCTTCAATTACCTTTTTTAGCTCTTTTTGTAACTGGCCAATTGAATTTTTTGGTTCATTGAAGTTTTTTCCCATTTGACTAATTTTGTTTTTCAGTGAATTGTTCTCTTTTTCAAATCTCTTTTGTAGGGTATTATATGCTTTTTCCATTCCTTCTTGCAATGATCTTTCATTTCCCCATTTTTCTTCTAATTTTTTTTTTTTGAGATTCTTTATGCAGTCTTCCAGGAAAGCCTTGTGAAATGAGAACCAACTCATGTCTCCCTTTGTGATTTCCTCTGGCGTTGCTTTACCTTTATGAATCTCAGGATCTGGGGTCCGTTCTTCTCTCTCTTCATAAAAGCTGCCTATGGTGAGATTTCTTTTCTATTTTTTATTCATTTTTTTTTTTTTTAAAGCTTGCGGGTTTATAGCAGAGGAGCAGCAGCTGCTGTAATTTGCCCTGGGGCAGTTTGGCTGATTGACTTCTGGTGCTGGGCTGTCCAGGGTAGGTCTGGCTTTGTAGTGAGTTACAATCTACCTTTTACAAAGGGCAGATCTGCCAAAGCACCTGCCCAAAAGCAGGGCAGGATGGCCCAAGAGTTTCCCAGGGACTTCCCAGGTGCTTAGAATCTGCCACAGTTAGTCAGTCTGGCTTCTTGCCCTGTTCCGAAGCTGACATCTGACCTTGGCAAACTGCCGGACCCCATGTCCATCTGAATCAGACCTGCTCCGGAGTTCTTCCAAGGTAACTTCTGTTGGAAATATGTTGCACTCCAAATATTTGTGGGTTCTTTGACTTAAAAATCAGTTTAGAGGCTTAATCTGCTGTTGGTTTGAGAGAAGGTCAGAGGAGGTCGCAGAGTTATGTCTTCACTCTGCCATCTTGGCTCTGCCCCCCTTCTGAGAGCTTGAAATTTACCAGCCTACTCCATCATATTTCCAGAATCCTCCGCACATATTGGTATCTTAGACTCTTTGTCCAAAGCCATATTCATTTTCTTTCTCCTCAAATCTTAAACTCTTCCTAAATTGGCTCTTGGGGGTGTTATCATGGTCCCAGTCACCCAGACTCCTAGCCTAGCTGTCATTCTTGATTCTTCATTATCTCTCATTACCTATATCCAATCTGTTGTCAAGATCTGCCAATTTCACCTTTGTAACATTCTTGTATATCCTCCTCTATTATCCTCTGACACTGCTAAAATGCAAGTCTCTCCATGTCATTTTCTAATAAATATACTTCAGTAGTTCCCTAACACCTCCAGGATCAAATATAAAATCATCTGATGTTCAAAGTCTTTCTTCACTTGTTCCCCTCTACCTTTCCATCTTATAAATCTCTTCCTAGACCTCCACATTTACTTTCCTTTCTTTTGTAATGAAGGTGGTAGGGGCCAAAGAGAGGAAAAGGACAAAAGGATCAGATGGAGGAAAATACACTACTAACAATCATAATTATGAACATATAAGATGAATATTCACCTATAAAATAAATGGATGGCAGAATGGATTAGAAGGCAGAACAAGAAACACACCTGAAACACATATTCATAGAGTTAAAGGACAAGAATAAAATATATGAATTAAAAACAAAAACAAAAAAGTAGCGATAATAATCTCATGCAAAAAAGAAAGAAAGGAACGAAGGATGGAAGGAAGGAAGGAAGGAAGGAAGGAAGGAAGGAAGGAAGGAAGGAAGAAAGAGAAAGAAAGGTGAAGTGTTCAAAAACAGAGAACCAAGCAGCTTTTTAAAGGCAAGACACTGATTGCCTCTGTGTCCTCAGTCCTTTGCAGAGCTTGGCAAAAGTAAGATCTTAATAAATGCTTGACATCCAGATGCTGCAAACCTTCTGAGTGGCCCTATGGAATAGGTTTTTTTTTCATTTTTATAAAAATGTTAGACTAATAGCATGCTGTTAGTGTTTTACTTTTTACAAAGTACTTTTCTCACATCAATTTTATGACATTTGAGATTTTAAAAAGACAGCTTTATACCGAGCACATATTATTTATAGAAGTGAACAAGAAAGGAGAGGAAGAATGCAGGGATGGAATTGGAGGAAAAAGAGAAATATGGAAAAGTAGGAGGAAAGAAGCTTAGTCTAAGAGTTGGCAGGACGCTCTCTCTGATCTTTCATATAAGCACCAACCTTTTCCCAGACCAGGGCTTCTCAAACTTGTCCACTGCCGAATCCTTTTCGCCAGAGAAATTCTTACATAATCTCTGGTTTATAAATCAAACACATTGATAAATCATAAAGAAATTTATTTTAAAAATAATTCTTTAGTATACGTAAAATTTTATCATTTATAAAAGACAAAAGTGAAGTTGCATACTAATATGATGGATATGCTTGTTTATTTTTACACAAAGAATTAAAATTGGCTAAACATTTAATACCTTTTACTGTTGCCAAATTGCCCCACGTTGGGTAGCGACTCTCAGTTTAAGAAGCTTTAGTCTAGCTTATGGTCTCCACGCCCCCAACTTCAGAATCTCTTTCCGTTTCATGGCTCGGCTCCATAAGAAAAATTTTTTTAAAAAAAAAGGATCCAGCTGCAGAGGCAGCCACGGTTATACTTCCGGCTCCTCTAGGCCCCTCCTCTCTACTCCTCTTGAGCTCAGTTCTCTTTGAAATCTCTTCCGAGTGAGCTCAGCGCCTCCGAGTCACGTAGATTCTCGGTGGAAGAGCCTTTTAAGTGGCGAGTTGGGCCGCTGCCCGGGAGGAAAGCGGGGCAGTTGTAGATACCACCGAACTTTTTGCTGTGCGAGAGGTGGCAATGAGCTGAATTAAAAAAGGATTTTAAGAGAATTGGCAACTAGAGGCAGGGGGATCCGGACTAAAGAAGAAGTAGTGGAGCAGGGTAACTGGCTGCCCTGGAGGGGAGATGATGAGTTAGTTTGTGTATCTTCCAAGTCTTATACATTTCTTGCCCGGCGCTTAGCTGTCGCCTGCAGGAGGCGCTGAGCTCGGTGGGTGTGGAAAGTTTTTCATCCTCCTCCCTCTCTCTCTCCCTTCCTCTCGACTCTTAGGTTTGACCTTCCACATCTTGTAGGTCCTGTTTGGGAGAATTTGGCCTCTTTATTTCCTCCTGATGCGGAACAGTTACAGGGCAGTAGCTGCCCTGGACACTTTTCGGCCGGAGGTGTCCAGTGCAGATAGAGTGTCCAATGTCACCGACCAGCTTCTTCCTTCTCCCTCCTCATCCTCTGCCTCTGCCCAGCCCGCGGCCCCGATAAGCGTCCGAAGCCGGGAGAACGGCTTTCAGATCCAAGTGGTATGTGCTCCTTGTGCCACGACTTTGCTTCTTGGGGTTCAGATGAAGAAATCAAAGAGCCTGTTAGCTTTTTTTGTTTCGCTACACTCTAGCAGTGGATCCCCCTCCCATCATTTAGTATTTAATCTCTTCTGCCCCATTGTTATTGAGTCATTTCAGTCGTGTCCACTCTTGATTCGCATTTGGGGTTTTCTTGGCAAAGACGCTGGAGTGGTTTGCCATTTCCTTCTCCAGCTCATTTTACAGATGAGGGAACTGAGACAAACAGGGTTAAGTGACCTATCCAGGGTTACACAGCTGATGTCCATGCTCGAATTTGAATTCTTTTTTTACTCTGGCCATTGCAACACTTCTGTCTCCTCTCCTCTTTATTTCTAACCAAAAATGCTTTCCCTTAACATAAAGAATGTTAATAGTAATAGTAATAATAATAAAATTTAAAGATGAGTGTAATAATATTTCTGAAAATGTGTAATAATACTTGATATTTGTGAAACCCTTACATATTATCTAATGTAATTCTTAGCAACCCTGTGAGATAAGGTTCAGTGATTATCCTCATTTCACACATGTAGAAACTGACATGCAGGGGGCTAATGACTTTCTCATGAACTCTCAGCTAGTGTCAGGTGGATTTGGAACCCAGATTCTCTTGACAACAACTCCAATGCTTTTTTTTTCTCCCCACCACCCCAGCCAGCTTCTTGAATGTATATATGTGTATACCTAATGGGTGTAAGTATTCCCCCTACCACAAATCACAGCTTCTCCACATTTTAGGTGAACTTTGAGAGTTCACCCTGTAATCATCTCCCAATTTATAGCTAAATTAGATTTCCTGGGATGATAAACTGGCACTCAGAGCCTTTCCTGACAAAGCTATAAGCGTAGCTTTTCCAGAGAAGCCAGGGGGCTTTTTAAAGTCGACCTGAGTAATTAGATTTGGACTTTAGGGAGAATATTTAACACATGTGCCACATTTTTAGCTATCAATTTAGGGACATTTTTCCTGGTCTATCAACCTTGTAACCTAAAACCTTTTAAATATTGGTAGTCAGTGAATGCCTCACACTGCTTCCCCTACCTGACCCCTAATTTTTTCCTACTCTCAACAGCACTTTTTTACTAGAAATCAGGGGACCTAGGATTTAGTAGCTGCTTTGTTTGTTCCTAGGTAGAAATATAGGTAAATCTGATCAGTTCACATAACTTCTGTTTATTTATAGCCCTTTTAATTATATATATATATATATGTATGTATGTATGTATGTATGTATATCTTCTTTTCCAAGTTTGACTCTTGTCACTTTCCTGCCTTGCTAATCAGCCTGTAAACATGGTTAAAAAAAAAAATAGTTCAGCAAAACCAACATATATCAACTA
Source organism: Myrmecobius fasciatus (assembly GCA_023553655.1). Classification (NCBI taxonomy): domain Eukaryota; kingdom Metazoa; phylum Chordata; class Mammalia; order Dasyuromorphia; family Myrmecobiidae; genus Myrmecobius; species Myrmecobius fasciatus. The sequence goes on along the minus strand of JAJPUD010006641.1, from coordinate 40,414 downwards.
TGTGACAGTATATATACTCCAAACCCATAACCTAGCTATCTTTATAAAATAGAGAAGATGCATTTTCTTAAATTTTTTGGAACCAAGTTTAATCATTATAATTTGTAACTTATTTTAAAAAATATTTTGCTAATATGTGCCTGGCTTCCTCCATAGGATTGTTATCAAGATGATTTCAATTCAATTCAACAAACATTTGTTAATGTTTATTCTGTGCCAGTATGCTCTATGCCAGTTTGCCTTTTGCCTTTGGTTTCAGAGACATAGACCTAATGTGTGGACTTATATTTATGTTACTGGATATTCCTGACTGTTTTCCCCCTCCCCGCCCCCCCCCCAAAGAAAAACCCCAAACCATGTAGAAAGCCAGAGAAATAAAAGATTATATTATTCTTTTGATTTATGCAGTCATAAAAATGACAGACCAATGACAATCTTACCAAACACAGACAAGCTAAAGAATAAGATCACATAAAATTTGAATTACTAATATTTTTTTTGATAAAGGAAAATATAAAGCTTTCAAAAACAAGTTATTTGCTTTTTGTGCCCTTCTGATTTCTCTTCTGCTTATTATAAAGATTTTTTGCTTTAATATGTATTATGTATGTATGTAATATTTGTATGTAATATCTTAGTATTTTATTAATAATAATTAGTATGTAATATTAAATGTAATAATAGCATGTAATATTATTGTGTATAATATGTATTATATACACATATATAGTTGTAACTTTGTAGTATGTGTTTCTCATTTTATTGTCTTTGCATCACTTTACTTATGCCTTTCTTCTGTGTATTATAAAGGAAAGAATCCTTATTTGAAGTTGTTGTGCCACAGTTCCCCTGTCTCATTTTCCCTGGATTGTTTTGTCTCAGTTTCCCAATTGTTCTGCCTGGTAGCAAACTCCCTTCCTGTCCACTGAAATAATTGGGGCTGCAGAGTTATGGCCACTGGCATTCCAAAGAGTCATAAAACCTCCAGATGGCCTATCTCAAATACCTAGACATATCCCTTATCTTTATGTCCCCAGACTCAGTGGCTTCTACCTTCTTCCCAAACTTATCAGAATTTATGATCCTTCCTCCATACCCCTAACCTGTCAGAACTAAATTAATACAGTCCTTTCCTGGAACTCCAATCCCCCAGTGCTCTGTGTCTCTTTCTGCTTTTGTTTCCCTGAGTGCAGGAGCCCTATAAGAATACTTGGAGCCCCTCATTGGAGTGCTGGATACTTTGAGATCCAGATGGCTGGCTAATATGGCTGCCAGTCCAAACTCTCTATGGGCTGAATACCTTGAGACAGTTAGTCCTATTTAGTCTTATCTCTCCATTACTATCAATAAAATATTAATAATTTCTAATAATGCCTCAGTTTCTCCAAGCATTATACAGAGTCAAAGGGGCTGAGTTCAAATAAGGGCTCTTCTTAACTGTATGACTTAAGAAAAGTAATTTCTCTCAATACTGCAATAATTTTTCCAATAATTGTTATTCCTTTCTTTGATGTTTTGTAATCTGGGAATTATCAAATATTGATTTTATATACGTATATAATATTTTTCTATTTTTAGATTTTCTGTTATTGCTCTTAAGTTTTGAAACTTTAATTTGGAGCAAAAATAATTTTCAGAACATTCAATGAAATTTGATGAAACATTTTTGATTAATTATCAGTTCTATTCCTATAATAACTTCTTTACATACTTTTAAGTGCCCTTATTAGGTAAGTAAATTCTGTTTCTCACATTACACATATGAATTCAAGACTAGGGATTTGTATTTTCTGTTTTCTTGGCATTCTTCCACAGTGCTTAATCTTAAATAGGCTTGTTCATTCAGTGTATACTAAAAAAAGTAATTGTTATTTTGTTGGTAGGCATATTCAAATTTTTTTTTTTTTAGGTCTAGCCAATTAAATAATATACCTGTTTAGTGGTCTGAAAGGGAAACTAATAAATATTTAAGGAAAGAATGAAGCATGCATATTTTTCTGCCTGAGGAATCACTAAATCATTTCATTGAAGGAATACTTAAAGTGATCATTTTATTGAAGTCTCTCTTTGTGGATACTTGAAAGTATTTACCCTGCCAATTAAGGTGTCACCATTTTTTAAAATGTAGTTTAAAGAGAGGTGCTATGATCATAAATTTAGTTTTGATTTATATTAAAATTTAATTGCTTTTATTCTTATTTGTAATGATTTTAAAATGCCTTTTTTTTTAATTTCAGGGCTCAGTTTATTCATTTATGTGATCTTTTCGATAGCTGGATCTATCTAGATCTGTATGCATTAATGTATAAGCTCTATAGTTTGTCCATTCAGTTGTATATTGTAGTCTAGAGAGTTTTCATTTCCTTGGTTTTTCCATGTTGACAGTTATATCAAATTTTTTGCATAATTATGGATATCATTTAGTTGGTGGCTATGAAATGTTCTAAGGTAGCACAGAGGTTAGATTTTCCTATTTGGAATCAGGAAGATCTGAATTTAAATCCTATTACAGACATTTATTTATATGACTATATCATGAGGCTAACAGTATATGAAAAGAGCTTTGCCAACCCTAAAGTTAATTATATTTTTGTCTGAAAACAGGAAGACCTTATCATCTAAAAGGAATTAGTTTTTTTTTTTTTATTTAATGTCCCTGCTGGACCTTCTCTTGAACAATGAGAGCCGGGTCCAGAATTGAACAGGAAGAAGAAACTGAATTGGGAAGTTTCACAGTTCTCTTAGTGACCCCAAGCTTCACCTTGAACAAAAGTCCTATTTTTTTTTCTTTTAACATATTCTTCTGATAATATATGGCTATAAGTTATGGAATTCTAGTCTCTGAAGAAATGAAGTGGAGGATCACTTCAAAAGTTAATGTAGAGGAGCATGTGATGAGTATACCTAGGCTTTAACATATTGCAATTGAGGAGAAAACCTGCAAATCATATTAGAGAAACTCTAGAAAGATAAATGGAATGGAGATATAGAATGAAGGCAATAGTCAATTGTTCCATTGTTATTTATACATTGTCAGAGGAACTTCAGAAAGAAGCTTAGTACATTAGTTAAACCCACTGTGGTCAAATTATGGCAAGAGACATCATGAGCAGGTATGGCTGGGTTGTGATATGTATCAGTGGTAGATGCTATCATACCACTGTGATTTTCTCTACTGCTCTTCCCCCTTCCTTTAACTAAACCCTTTATGATGAAGAAAAAGAAACAAAGAAAATAAGGAAAATCACTGGTTCTGAGTTTGCAGCATTCTGCACTAATAGTTCCCTCACCTCTCCTCAGAGAACCAAAAACTCCAAGAGGAAGATTGCTTACCGAATTTAATCTGATGTCATTTGCATTGTTGTATTAGTTCATTTGGGCCTTAATATTTAGTATTGATTTTAGAAAGCAAATTACCTGCAGATTTGATATTATTTATTTGGATTGTCATGGAAAGATTAGGGAAACCAATTCTAAGAATGCTAAATAATGGTTCTTAAGGAAATGGAAGCTATTGGAAGCTGGTAGAGAGAATTCAGAAAACCAACTAATGTTGAAGGGATAATTCTCTGGAAGCCCTTCTGTAGAAATAGGTTTTACTTTTTGAAATGAGGAATGTAGTAGAGTAGTGGAGAAAGAATTGAATGTTCATACTTCTTTCTCTTTAATTTAAAAAAAATCTAGTCCATCATTCTTCCTGTTCACAATGCTGAGTGCTGGTTGGATGACTGTTTGCAGTCTGTTTTGGATCAAGATTTTGAAGGCACTTTGGAACTTTCTATCTTTAATGATGCCAGTAAGGTATTTATTAATGTATCATTTGTTGTTATACATACCTGTTCAAGTTCCAAAATTTTTGATGAATTTCATTATGCTGTATTGTTGCTATTTCTCTTTCAGGACAAGTCAATGAATATAATTAATAAATGGAAGATTAAGTTAGAAACTTTAGGCATCAGAGTAATCATTGGAGGTCATGATTCTCCTTCTCCCCGAGGAGGTATGTATAGATTATTAGTATATCAGTTGATTGTATTTAAATATTTGTTAATTGTAAGAGCATTTTATGTCATAAGATATTTGTGAATCACTGGTTATGTGTGCAGAAAACCATAAAATTTTTTTACATTATAATGTAAAATAAAAATGTATAATAGAAGTAAAGGAAGAAAAATAAATGAATGAAATTATAAGCATATTATATAAGACAGTAATAAGACACAGATCCTTTTATGGAGTCTAACATGTTGTTATATATTCTATGTACCAGGCATTATACTAATCACTTTCCAAATGTTATCTCATTTGATTCTTATATAACACTTTAAGGAAGGTATTGTTATTAGCCCCATTTTACATTTGAGGAAACTGAGGATAATAGAAGGTAAGTGAATTGTCCAGGGTCACATAGTATCTCTGACCAGATTTGAACAGACTCCAGACTCAGTGTTCTATTTACTATGCCACCTAGCTATTTTATAAGGTTTATGACAGTAAAAATTAAATTATGTAGAAAACAAAAAGGGAATAAAATCCCCAAGTCATGGAAGCATTTTAAAAGGTAGGAAGATCATTGAAATACATAGCCTGATGTTTCCTTTTAAGTTTGGACAACTACTGAAGCTGCCTCTCTCTATTTGAAGTTGTGAATAGATAAAAACAATTAAAGGGAGAGAGCTTTTCTGACCCTATAAGACTTTTGTTTTGTTTTTTGAGGGGAGTGTTTCATTTATTTATTTTTATTAAGGCTTTTTATTTACAGAACATGCATGGATCATTTTTCAACATTGACCTTTGCAAAACTTTCTGTTACAAATTTTTCCCTCCTTCCTCCATCCCCTCCTCTCCATGGCAGGTAATCCAATACGTGTTAAATATGTTAAAATATATGATAAATCCAATACATGTATACATATTTATACAGTTATTTTGCTGTACTAGAAAAATCGGATCTAGAAAGAAAAAAAAAAACCTGAGAAGGAAAACATAATGCAAGCAAACATCAATAGAAAGTATGAAAATGCTATGTTGTAGTCCACATTCAGTTCCCACAGGCCTCTCTCTGGGTGTAGATGGCTTTCTTCATCACTGAATAATTGGAACTGGTTTGAAACGTCTCATTGTTGAAGAGAGCCATGTCTGTCAGAATTGATCATCATATAGTATTGTTGTTGCCGTATATAATGATCTTCTGGTTCTGTTCATTTCACTCAGCATCAGTTCATGCAAGTCTCTCCAGGCTTCTCTGAAATCGTCCTGCTGGTCGTTTCTTACAGAGCAATAATATTCCATAACATTCATATACCATAATTTATTCAGCCACTCTCCAATTGATGGGCATCCTTTCAGTTTCCAGTTTCTAGCCACTACAAAAAGGGCTGCCACAAACATTCTTGCACATGTGGGTCCCTTTCCCTCCTCTAAGATCTCTTTGGGATATAGGCCCAGTAGAAACACTGCTGGGTCAAAGGGTATGCACAGTTATCAAACTGAGCATAGCTCCAAATTGCTCTCCAGAAGGGTTGGATCCATTCACAGTTCCACCAACAATGTATCCGTGTCCCAGTTTTCCCACATCTCCTCCAACATTCATCATTATCTTTCCCTATCATCTTGGCCAATCTGACAGGTGTGTAGTGGTATCTTAGAGTTAAGACTTATTATTTTTTTTTAATTATTTATGTAAGCTGCTGCTACTTTTGCAAGGGGAACTGTGCCTTCTTGATGTTATGTCATACTTATACTTTTATCTTAAAGTTCTTTTATTTAAAAAAAGTAAATTTTTGGATGTCTTTTTTTTTTACATTGTCAAAATTTTCCCAGAAAGCTATCTCATACAATAAATAGTATTTTTTTTAATTAAAAAAAAAGAAGAGGAAAAATATCAAAATTGATCAAAATATTGAAAAAAATCCAAAAACATGTAATGTTTAATACATATTAGTTGTCCATCTCTATATGCTTGGGTTAGGAGTGTCTCTTTATATCTTTTCTTTCAAGTTGTATAATTTATAATTTTGCAATGTTGATTTTTGATTTTTTGGTAGGGTTTTTTTAAATTTACATTGTTATAGTTGTTATGTGTATTGTTATCTGAGTTCTGCTTACTCTGCATCAATTCATTTAGATATTTCTATTCTTCTCTGTATCCATCATACACATAATTTCTTAAAGCACAATCATATTTAATTGCATCTGTGTACCACAGTTTGTTTAGTTATTCCCAAATCTCTGGACTTCTATTTTGTTTCCATTTCTTAGTTGTCACAAAAAGTTGTGCTATAAATATTTTGGAGTACATGGAACTTTTCTTTTTATCACTGGCTCCTTTGTGTAAGCCAAACAATGGAATTTGGTTCAGTAAATTATTTATCAATTATTAATTGCTGTATGCTAAACACTTTGTTAAGAGCCAGGTTTACAGAAAGGGGCAAAATATGGATCCTGCCCTCAAGGAAGTTAGTCTTACTTAGGGAATAATAAGCAAGCAACTATATATAAATGAAATAGGATAAATGAAAAATATTTTTTTAAATAATAGCCTTTTATTTTCAAAATATATGCAAAGATAGTTTTCAACATTCACCTTTGCAAAACCTTGTGTTCCAAATTTTTTCTCCCTCCCTTTGTTCCCCACCCCTTTTCCTAGACAGCAAATAATCCAGCATGTGTTGAATATGTGCCATTCTTCTATACATATTTTCACAATTATGTTGCATAAGAAAAATCAGATCAAAAAGGAAAAAATGAGAAAGAAAATAAAAAGCAAGCAAGTAAACAACAACAAAAAAGGTAAAAATATTATGTTGTGATTCACATTCAGTCCCCACAGTCCTCTTTCTGGATGCATAATGGAAAATAATTAACAGAAAGAAGGCACTAGAATTAAAAGAGGTTGGGCAAAGCTTCCAGCAAAAGAAGGAATTTTAATTGGGACTTAAAGAAATTTTGGGGTAGCTAGATGGCACAGTGGGTACAATGCCACTTGTGGAGTCAGGAAGACTTCTTGAGTTCATATCTTGCCTCAAACACTTAACTGGGTGATCCTGAACAAGTCACTTAACCTATGTTTACCTCAGTTTTCTCATTTGTAAAATGTACTGAAAAAAAAAATAGCCAGCAACTCCAATATCTTTTCCAACCCCCCCCCCAAAAAAAACAAACCTCAAATGGGGTCACAAAGAGTCAAACACAATTGAAAATGACTGAACAACAACAAAAGGAAGCTTTATATGTCATTAGTCAGAGTTGAGGAGGGAGAACATTTCAGCAGTTACCCTGGGGAGCTAGCCACAGAAAATGCCCAGAGACCAGAGATGAAGGGTCTTATTCATGGAACAGTCAGGAAGCCAGTGTCCCTGGATTGAGAAATACACATTGTGGAGAAAAATCTAAGAAGGGAGCAAGATTATGAAGGACTTTGAATGCCAAGCAGAATTTTCCTTTTCAACCCAGAGGCAATAGATCACTGGAGTTTGAGTAGAAGGCTGACATGGTTGGACCTGTGTTTTAGGAAAGAGGCTGTATGGAGGATGAATTGGAGTGAGGAGACTTGGTTAGGCCTACTTACCACCAAGTCATTACAGTAGTCCAGCAGTGAGGAGATGAGGGAGAAGGGGGGCATAAGTGAGGAATCACAGATAATTCCTGCCTTTTAAGTCTGAGGGAGGATCTGGGGTAGGAAGGGAAGACAACATCTTGTGTTCTGTTTTGGACATTGTGGTTTTAAGATATTTCCTGGAATCCCATTCAAGATATCTTAATGACAGGTTGGAGATGTGAAATTAGGGGTGGAGATTAGGAATAATATGGATAGGTTTGAGAATCATTGGCATAGAAATGGTAATGAAATCCATGGCAATCAATGGGATCGCCAAATAAAGAAATGTAGAAGGAAAATAGAAGGCTCAGGATAGAACCTGGAGGCACATCTACAATTAGAGGGCATGACCAGAAGGAAGATCCAGCAAAGGAGAGAGAAAAGAATTAGTCAGATAGGAGGAAAACCAGAAGAGAGTGATTTCTTAGAGAGAAGAGAGTTGAGAAGAGAGTGATCAAAGGCTACAGAGAAGAAAATGAGGGTTGAGGAAAAAACCGTTGGATTTGTTAATTCAGAGATCATTAGAAATTTTGAATACAGCAGTTTCAGTGGAATGATACTGTTCAAAGGGTTATGGCTATTTTAATCATCTTATATGCATAATTTCAAATTGCTTTTTTTTTTTAGTTTGAGTATTCATTTGGTCAGAATCATAAATCAGAGATTCCTCACAGTGAGTTCAGAAGGTGTCATGAAAAAAGTAGGGACTGAGTAGGTATGAAGAATCTCTGGTTCAGGATTCTGGTAGGAATGAATTTGTATATTTGACAGATATGGAGGAGTCTGACCCAGTTGGGATAAGATATTGTTTTAAATTAGGTTCATTTAGGTTGAGATTGGAGGCCAGATTAGAGAGGGCCTTTGTTGCTAAAATAGAGGAGGGGGAATGGGAAAATTATGAAGAGCTCTAAAAACTAAACACAGAATTTTATATTTGATCCTAGAGATAATATGGAGCCATTGGAGTATACTGACTAGGGAGCCTGTGTTTTCAAAAGTTCAGTTTAACAGCTGAGTGGAGGATGGATTGGAGTTGAGAAAGATGGTGTAGGGAAAACAACCAGAGTGCTATTACAATAGCAGACTCTGAAAAGGCTTGCATTAAGGTAGTATCTACTAAGGCAGAACATATACTAAAGATGTTGGGCAGGTAGAAATGATGGGACTTGGCAAGGAATGAAAGAGAGTGAAGAGAAGAGGATTAAGCCCAGGTTTGGAGCCTGAATAACTCAAAAAATGGTGATACTCTTGACAATAATAGGGAAATTTGGAAGAGGGGAGGTTTTTTTTGGAAAAGCTTATAAATTCTGTTTTGGACATAATGAGTTCGAAGTATCTAATGGCCAGTTGAAGATGTGAAAGTGGAGGTCAGAAGAAAGGTTATGATTGGACAAGTAAATCTTAGTTTCATCTGTGGAGAAAAGATAATTTATACTATGGTAGCTGCTGAGATCTTGTATGTGTAGATGGAAAAGAGAAAAGAGACTAGAACAGAGCCTTAGGAGAAAAGTGTTAAGGCTCTGAATTCCATTATTAGCTATGAGAAGAGAGCAGAGAACAAATATAAGAGTTGTTTTAAAGGCAGAACCAGCAAATTTTGATAACTGAATGGATCATGAAGGCAACTGTGACAAAAGGTAGGATTCAAAAGATAGCCCACCACTTGCCCAACCAGACATTGCTGCTTCTGTCCTAATTTAACTGTGGTAATTCACACTATTAAATACACAGTAGGAAGATGGTTTCAAGCTTTTAGTGTATTCATTTCTAATTATCTGCTAGTTCAGCTATGGAGAATTTAATTCACTATATCAAGAAAGACAAGGAGACAAGATAATTTTTATGTGCTACATACAAAACTATTATTATAAATAAATGAATGAAGAATGATAAAGCATTTATTACTTATTGTGTGCCAACTACCGCATCGATTATTGGGGATACAAACAGTTTACAATTTATTTGGAGGGATGACAAAGTTCAGTGGCAAGGCAGATGGAAAAGCCCAAAAGTCTGACGATACAATGATAGTACCAATTATCTTCCTGTAGAGAGAGAGCAAATAATAAAATCTTGGGGATCAGATGGGATGGTGGTAAGGTAAATGGTTAGACCAGATTTTCCTCTGTCTCATTGAAAGGAATAAAGACTAAGCCAGTGGACAAGTAGCCTGATAGGCGGCCCAGTTAGAAGAGAGGGTGAAGGGGAAATTTTATGTGTTGTTTCCCATAGTTAAAACATAAACTCCTTAAGAGCAGGGATTATTCCCTTTTATTATTTTTGTGTTTTCAACAGTTTGATTGACTGATGTCACTTCTTTACATAAAAATATGTAACGATTCCCCATAACATGTAGATAAAAGTCCTGCCAAGTATTCAAGAAATTTGACAGTCTGTCCTCAGCCTGCTTTTCAGATTTTATCTTCCATTACTCCAGTCTGTTCTTTATCACACACACATACACACTCCCTCTCTCCTTCCCTATCTTCCTCCCTCCCTTTCTCTTTTTCTTTCCTTCTCCTCCTCCTTCCCTCCCTCCTTCTCTTCCTCTCTCCCTCTTCATTTGGAATAAGGAAGACCCTATTACAAATCTTGTCTCAATCACTTACTAGTTACATGACCCTGGGCAAATTACTTAACCTTTCTCAGCCTCAGTTTCCTCATCTGTAAAAGTAGGATAATAACATCTACTTCCCAGGATACTTGCATAGATCAAATGAGATACCATATATGAGAACACTTTGCAAACTTTAGAGAACTATATAAATGGTAGCAGTTGTTATTACTGCTACTCTATCTCAGTTATTTTTCTTCATGAATTCATGTAGCACTATTAATCCATACTACATTTCATACTTAATCACTTGCTGCCTTGTTTTTGTTTAACTTTTCTAAGAATTTATTTTTACTTTGCAAGTAAGTTATAAATTTCTTGAGGTCAGGAACTTTTTTTATGCTTCTTGGTATTTCCAGCAGTGCCTAGCATAGTGCTATATACATAATAAATACTCAATAATTTTTGTTAAGTAAAATAATGAATTGTACTTGATTTCATCTAGTAATTTTTTTTATCTTATCCTAATTTACTTTACAAGATATTATTTGGATAAATTTAAAACTTATAGAAATGCACATTCTATTAATGGGAAAACAAGTTAAAAATATTTTTTAAGTGATTACTATCTGGCAGACTGTGCAAAGTCCTAAGCTTACAAGTAAAAGCAAAAATACAGTACTCATCCTCAAGAAACTTAGATTCTAATGGGTTTGATGGGGGGAAATAAAACCTAAAAGGAGGCTGAAAAGTAAAAGGAGTATATTGGCATAACAGAGAAAGTTTGCAGAGCTGGGAGTAGAACTTGGAGAACAATGAAGACATGACTAATCTATACATTTTCCTTAAAATAGAGGTTCTGGGAGGAACCAGTCAGAAGAAAACTCATTATTTCTTTGCCCTTTTTATTTTTCTCTCTTTTATTCTCCTCCATTTTTAACCACATGTATTAATTTAACATTCTCTATATGACATATTTGCTTTTTGAAAGCAAATGGCAATTGAAATCTAATAAGAAGTGCTTATCTTTCCTTCAACAGTTGGATTTTCTAAAAATCAAGCAATAGCACAAAGTTCGGGCTCTTACCTTTGTTTTTTGGATTCGGTGAGTAAGCTTTTGTTTTGTGAATTAGCCACTTATTTATTTTAGTTAATTAGTCAAATGCCTTATCAAAATACAAGATATTGGTCAAAGAACTTCCTCTAGTTCTCCATCCCCAGTTCACTCCCAAATAATTTATTGATTATTAAAGAAAAAGAATTGATATTTCAGGGAAGGCAATCAGTAAATATTTTTAAAGTGCCTACAAAGCTCTGGGTATGTAAAGAAAAACAAAAGCCAATCCCTGCTCTTAATTTCCTTAGTCTAATGGAGGAAATAATATGCAAACAACTGTATACAAATAAGATATATTTAGAATGCATTAGAAATAATTAATAGAGGGAAAGACACTAACATAATGGGATATCTGGAAAGGCTTTTTGTAGTGCAGAGGATTTTAGGGGGAACTCCAAGGAAGGCGAAGATGAGAGGACAGAATATTCCAGCCATGTGGGACAACCAGTAAAAATGCCCAGGGTTGGGAGATGGAGTGTCTTATATGAGGAATGTTAGTGTCATTGTGTAGCAGATGTGGCAGGAAAAGGTGTAAGATGTAAGAAACTTGGAAAGTCGGTAGGCTGGGAACAGGTTTTAAGGGTTTTCAAAACTAAACAGAGAATTTTATGTTTAAAGATAATAGGGAGACTCTGAAGTTTATTGAGTAGTGGGTAGTTGTATGGTTAAACGTGGGATTTAACACTTTAATAGCTGAGTGGAGGGTAAGCTAGAATAGGAAGAAACTTGTGCAGGGAGACCAGTCAGCAGGCTCTTTCATTAGTCCAGGAGTGAGGTGATGAGGGGTTGCACTAAGGCTATGGCAGTGTCAAAAGAGAGAAGGGAGAATATGTGAGAGATAGTATGAAGATAAAATTGACAGGCTTTGTCAATGAATTGGGTGTGAGAGGTGGGGCACTGAAGAGTTGAGGTTGATACCTAGTCTGGGAGACTGGGTGCCTGGAAGAATGGTGGTACCTTCAACAGTTAATAGAAAAGTTGGGATTAATCAGCAGAGAGGTTAGAGCTAAATAGGTAGATTTGAAAATCTTTAGCATAGAGTGAATATTGAATCTATGGAAACTGAGGAAATCATCAAGTGAAAGTACAGAGGGAGAAGAAAGCCAGAAGCAGCACAAATCCCTGTGGGACAGACATAACTTGGATAAAGATTGAGCAAAGAGTCAGTGGTCAGATAGGTAGGAGGAGAACCAGGAGAGAACAGTCACGAAACCTGGAGAGAAGGAGGTGAGAAACAGTGTCAAATGCTGCAGAGAGGTGAGAAAGAATGAAGATTGAGAAAAGACCATTAGATTTGCCAATCAGAAGATTTTAGGAAAGCAGATTTCAAAGTGTTTGGAGAAAAAAAAATAGGGTTAAAATGATTTCAGATGAATCATCCCAGGAGTAATGGGTATGCACTTGGCTTCACTCTTTTGGACTCTGTACATGCCCCAGCAATTTCTTCATTAGGAAAATCACCATTCTATGAGATTGCATCAGCCTTAGTACTTACATTTCATCAATTACCCTCATTGTTTTCTGTCCCTTTCATTGAAGAATTGGAAGACAAAGTAAAGAGCTCCTCACAAAGCCTCCGTTTAAAAAGGGCTCCCAGGCCATACATCTCTTTATTTTCCACCTGGCTGCATTCCTTCAGACTCCATCATTCATCCAAGTCATCTTTCTCCCTTTTTCATGTCATTCCCTCCTGATTTTTAGTTTCCTTTTGTGTCTTGTTTTCTCCTGTCCCAGTGTAAGTTCCTTGAGGACAGGGACTGTCTTTGTGAAAATTTACATCTCTAGCACTAAGCTACCATGTGCCTGGCACTTAATGAATGTTTATATAAAGACTGATTGAAAACCATTCTATTGAGGAGGAAAAACAGAATTTTGGTTGAAGAAATTGATGTGGATGCAGAGGAAACATAACCAGTTTTTTTTCCCCAAAAGAAATGTATAGAAAATTTTATATAAGAGCTTGCCATAGTAGTAATCAGGATTGCTAAAACTCAGTAGACTGAAGCTGATGAGGAATTCTAAGGATAACAACCAAAAGGAAATTTTTAAAAGCTATATGAAGTAAAAAAGAAGAACTGAAGAAAGAGTAAGACCTTTTCTTGGGGTAGATAGAACAATTGGCAACAAAGAAAAGATAGAGTTGCTGGACTTTTATTTTGTTTATCTTATCTGCAAAGGAGAATGGCTTTTACACTGAATTTTTATTTACAAATACTATTATATTTGATTCTCACAATAGCCCTGTAAAGCAGGTACTATTATCTCCATTTTAGGTTTTGAGAGGTTAAGGGGCTTGCTCAGTATCACACAGCTGGTAAGTGTCTGAGAGCAGAAGGGAAGTGTGGTCTTCCTGACTCCAGGCCTGATGCCCTTTCTTCTGTGCCACTAAACTGCACAACAGATGTTAATGCTTCTTCTTTTTTTATTTTATTTTATTTTTTAAAATTAAATCTTTTTTATTTGCAAAACATATGCGTGGGTAATTTTTCAACACTGACCCTTGAAGCTTTCTGTTACAAATTTTTCCCTCCTATTCCCCACCCCCTCCCCTAGATAACAGGAAGTCAAATACATGTTAATTATGTTAAAATACTTGACAGATCGAATATGTGTATACAAATTTATACAGTTATCTTGTTGTACAAGAAAAATCTGATCTACAAGAAAAAAAAATCTGAGAAGGGAAACATAATGCAAGCAAACATCAAAAGAGAGCATGAAAATGTTATGTTGTGGTCCACATTCAGATCCCTCTCTCTTGGTGTTTATGTCTTTCTTCATCACTGAACAATTGGAACTGATTTGAAACATCTCATTGTTGAAGAGAGCCATGACCATCAGAATTGATCATCGTATAGTCTTGTTGCCATGTATATTGATCTCCTGATTCTGCTCATTTCACTTGGCACCACTTCATACAAGTTTCTCCAGGCCTCTCTGAAATCATCCTGCTGGTCGTTCCTTACAGAACAATAATATTCCATAACATTCATATACCATAATTTATTCAGCCATTCTCCAATTGATGGGCATCCATTCAGTTTCCAGTTTTTAGCTACTACAAAAAGGACTGCCACAAACATTTTTGCACATGTGGGGCCCTTTCCTTCCTTGAATATTTCTTTGGGATATAAGCCCAATAGAAACACTGCTGGGTATGCACAGTTTGATCACTTTTTGAGCATAGTTCCAAATTGCTCTCCAGAATGGTTGGATCCATTCACAGTTCCACCAACAATGTATCAGTGTCCCAGTTTTCCCTCCAACATTCATCATTATTTTTCCTGTCATCTTAGCCAATCTGACAAATGTGTAGTGTCTTAATTTGCATTTCTCTGATCAATAGTGATTTGGAGCACCTTTTCATATGATTGGAAATAGTTTCAATTTCATCATCTGAAAATTGTCTGTTCATATCTTTTGATCATTTTTCGATTGGAGAGTGGCTCGAATTTTTATAAATATGAGACAATTCTCTATATATTTTAGAAATGAGGTCTTTGTCAGAACCCTTAAATGTAAAAATGTTTGACTAGTTTATTGCTTCCTTCCTAATCTTGTCTGCATTAGTTTTGTTTGTACAAAACCTTTTAAATTTAATATAAACAAAATTATCTATCTGGTGTTCATTCTTCTTTGGACACAAATTCCTTCCTTCTCCACAGATCTGAGAGGTAAACCATCCTATGTTCCTCTAATTTGCTTATAATATTACTCTTTATATCTAAATCATGAACCCATTTAGATCTTATCTTGGCATGTGGTTTTAGGTGTGGGTCAAGACCTAATTTCTTCCATACTAATTTCTAATTTTCCCAACAGTTTTTGTCAACTAGTGAGTACGAGTACTTATCCCAAAAGCTTGGGTCTTTGGGTTTATCAAACACTAGATTGCTATAGTTATTGCCTAGTTCATCCTGTGATCCTATCCTATTCCACTGATCAAGTACTCTATTCTTAGCTAGTACCAAATGGTTTTGATGACTACTGTTTTATAATATAGTTTTAGATCTGGTACAGCAAGGCCACCTTCATCATTTTTTCATTAATTCCCTTGAAATTCTTGATCTTTCATTCTTCCAAATAAACTTTGCTACTATTTTTTCTAGATCTTTAAAATAATTTCTTGGGAGTTCGATTGGTATGGTACTAAACAAATAAATTAGTTTGGGTAGTATTGTCATTTTTATTATATTCGCTCGGCCTACCCATAAGCACTTGATATTTTTCCAACTGATTAGATCTGACTTTATTTGTGTGGAGAGTGTTTTGTAGTTTAGTTCGTATAGTTCCTGACTTTTCCTTGTCAGACAGATTCCCAAATATTTTATACTATCAACACTTATTTTGAATGGAATTTCTTTTTGTATCTCTTGCTGCTGAACTTTGTTGGTAATATATAAAAATGCTGATGATTTATGTGGATTTATTTTGTATCCTGCAACTTTGCTAAAGTTGTGAATTGTTTCTAGTAGTTTTTTAGTTGCGTCTCTAGGGTTCTCCAAGTATACCATCATATCATCTGCAAAGAGTGATAATTTGGTTTCCTTATTGCCTACTCTAATTCCTACTTCTCTTACTGCCAAAGGTAACATTTCTAATACAATATTAAATAATAATGGTGACAGTAGGCAGCCTTGTTTCACTCCTGATCTTATTGGGAATGGTTCTAGGTTGTCCCCATTACATATGATGCTTGCTGATGGTTTTAAATAGATGCTACTGATCATTTTAAGGAAAAGCCCATTTGTTCCTTTACTTTCTAGTGTTTTTAATAGGAATGGGTGTTGGATTTTATCAAGTGCTTTTTCTGCATCTATTGAGATAATTATATGATTTTTGTTAGTTTCGTTATTAATATAATTGATTATGTTGATAGTTTTCCTAATATTGAACCAGCCCTGCATTCCTGGTATAAATCTTACTTGATCACAGTCATCCTGGGGATGACTTTTTGTAATCTCATTGCTAATATCTTACTTAAGATTTTTGCATCAATATTCATTAGGGAAATTGGTCTATAGTTTTCTTTCTCTGTTTTCACCTTACCTGGTTTAGCTATCAGTGCCATATCTATATCATAAAAAGAATTTGGTAGTATACCTTCTTTCCTTATTATTTCAAATAGTTTAGATAGCATTATCTTTGAATGCTTGGTAGAATTTACATGTAAATCCCTCTGGCCCTGGAGAGTTTTTCTTAGGAAGTTGATTAATAGTTTGTTCTACTTCTTTTTCTAAAATGGGGCTACTTAAATAATTTATTTCCTCTTCTGTTAACTTGGGCAATCTATATTTTTTTAGACATTCCTTCATTTCATTTAGATTATCAAATTTATTGGCATAAAGTTGGGCAAAGTAACTCCTAATTATTGCTCTGCTTTCCTCTTTCTTGGTGGAAAGTTCTCCTTTATTATTTTTGAGACTAACAATTTGATTTTCCTCTTTCTTTTTCTAATTAAATTAACTGAAGGCTTATCTATTTTGTTGGTTTTTTCACAAAACCAACCCTTAGTTTTATTTATTAATTCAATAGTTTTCTTATTTTCAATTTTCTTAATCTCCCCTTTCATTTTCAGAATTTCCAATTTGATATTTAATTGAGGGTTTTTAATTTGTTCTTTTTCAAGTTTTTTTTAAATAATAAGTCCAATTCGTTGATCTTTTCTTTCTCTATTTTATGCGAGTAAGCATCTAGAGATATAAAATTACCCCTTGTAACTGCTTTGGCTGTATCCCACACATTTTGGTATGTTGTCTCATTATTGTCATTCTCCTAGATGAAATTATTGATTGTGTCTATGATTTGCTCTTTTACCCATTCATTCTTTAGGATTAGATTATTTAATTTCCAATTAACTTTTGGTCTATTTTCTCCTGGCCTTATATTGCATGTGATTTTTATTGCATCATGATCTGAAAAAGATGCATTTACTATTTCTGCCTTTCTGCATTTGATTTTGAGGTTTTTATGCCCTAACACATGGTCAATTTTTGTATATGTTCCAAGGACTGCTTAAAAAAAGTAAACTCCCTTCTGTCTCCATTCAATTTTCTCCAAAGATCTATCATACGTAACTTTTCTAACATTTTGTTTACCTCCCTAACTTCTTTCTTATTTATTTTGTGGTTTGATTTATCTAATTCTGAGAGAGCAAGGTTGAGATCCCCCACTAGTATAGTTTTGCTGTCTATTTCTTCTTGCATCTCTTTTAACTTCTCCTCTAGGAATTTGGATGCTATACCACTTGGTGCATATATGTTCAGTATTGATATTGCTTCATTATCCATGGTACCCTTTAGTAAGATATATTTTCCTTCCTTACCTCTTTTAATTAGATCTGTCTTTGCTTTTACTTGATCTGAGATCAGGATTGCTACCCCAGCTTTTTTTTTGTTCATCTGAAGCAAAATAGATTCTGCTCCAGCTCTTTACCTTCACTCTGTATGTATCTCTATGCTTTAGATGTGTTTCTTGTAAACAACATATTGTTGGATTCTGGTTTTTAATCCAGTCTACTATCTGCTTCTGTTTTATGGGAAAGTTCATCCCATTCACATTCACAATTAAAATAACTAATTCTGTATTTCCTGCCATCTTATTTACCCAAAGTTATGTTTTTCTCTTTCCTTTCTCCTTTCTCCCTTCCCCCCCTCCAGTAGTTTGCTTGTGATGACCATCTCCCTCAAACAATCCTCCCCCCTTTAGAGCTCCTCCCCCTTTTTTAAACCTTTCCCCTAATTCTTCTATTTTCCCTTCTATTAATCTTTCCCTTTGTTTTCGTCCTTTCCCTCCCTCTTCCCTATAAGAAGGGACAAGTTTGTCCATGAAACCAACTGCATCTCATATACTCTTTTAGAGCCCAATTTGATGAGAGTAAGATTTACACAATGCTAATCTCCCTTCTTTCCCTCAATTATATTAGTTTTTTTTTTGCCTCTTCTTGAGATTTTACCTTATTTTTCCTCCTTTTTTTAAACTTTATTTTACCTCCTTTTCCCTCTTTTTCCAGTATAATAGCCCTTCCACCTCTAGTTTCTTTTTCATATTATCAAAGTAAAATCAAATTATACCCCCATTCTTTAAATATACCCATAGTAGAAATATAGTTCTTAAGAGTTCTTCCCTTTTTACCTATTTATTCTTCTCTTGACTTCTGTGTTTGGAGGTCAAATTTTTTTTTGTTCAGATCTGGTCTTTTCATTAGAAATAGGTGAAATTCACCTGTATCATTAAATATCTATCTTCTTCCCTAGAGGATAATGCTCATTCTAGTTGGATAGCTCATTCTTGGCTGTAATCCAAGTTCCTTTACCTTTCAGAATATCTGATTCCAGCCCTTTTGATCCTTTAATGTGGAAGTTGACAGATCTTGGGTGAATCTAACAACAGTTGTTATTTGAATTGTTTCTTTCTAGCTGCTAGCAATATCTTTTCCTTGGTGCGATAGTCTTGAAATTTAGCCATGATATTCCTTGGGGATTTAATTTTGGGGTGTCTTTCAGGAGGTGATTGGTGAATTCTTTCGATGCTGATTTTGCCTTCTGTTTTAAAAAAAAATACATCAGGGCAGTTTTCTTTCATGATTTCCTGGAAGATAGTGTCTAGGTTCTTTTTATCATCATGGCTTTCAGGAAGTCTAATTATCCTTAGATTGTCTCTCTTAGATCTATGTTCCAGGTCAGTTGTTTTTCCTAGGAGATATTTCATATTTTCTTCAATTTTTTCATTTTTTTTTGTTTTTGTTTAACTGATTCTTGAAGTCTTATTGATGCATTCATCTCCATTTGTTCAATTCCAATTTTTAATGTATTATTTTCTTCAGTTATCTTTTGTAGCTCCTTTTGTAACTGACTAATTGAATTTTTTGGTTCATTGCAGTCTTTTTCCATTTGACTAATTTTGTTTTTCAGTGAATTGGTGTCTTTTATATCTCTTTTTCCATTATATGCTTTTTCCATTCCTTCTTGCACTGATCTCAGTTCATTTCCCCATTTTTCTTCTAACTCTCTTTTGAGATTCTTTATACAGTCTTCCAGGAAAGCCTTGTGAAATGAGGACCAGCTCATGTCCACCTTTGTGGCTTCCTCTGGAGTTGCTTTTCCTTTATGAACCTCAGGATCTGAGGTCTGCCTTTCTCTATATATAAAAGCTGTCTATGATGAGAGATCTCTTCTGGTTTTTAATTCATTTTTTTTAAAAAAAGCTTAAGGTCTGTTTAAAGCAGAGAAGCGACAGCTGCAAAAGGCAGATCTGTCATAGCACCTGCCAGCAAGCAGGGCAGGGTAGCCCAAGACCCTCACAGAAACTTCCCAGATGCTTAGAATCTGCCGCTGAGCCCCAGCCCAGCTTCTTAACCTGTCTGAGAGCTGCCGTCTGAGCTCAGCAAACCGCCTGACCCCTTGCCTGTCTGAAACATACCTGCTCTGAAGCTCTTCCAAGGCAACTTCTTCTGGGAATGTGTTGTAGTCCAAATATTTGACTGCAGAACCAGTTTAGAGACTTAATCTGCTGTTGGTTTAAGAGAAGGTCAGAGGAGGACACAGAGAGTCCTGTCTTCACTCCATCATCTTGACTTCGCCCTAATGCCTCTTCTTTAATGTCATTTCTACTGATAAAAATCATATCACTTTCTGATGTTGAATCATTTGATAACACCGAGGACTTTGGTGATTAGAAGGTTTTTCCTGATGTACCACTTCAGGAGGACTTGCTAGGCTTCATCTCCCCAGGAGCAAAGTAGGCTGGAAGCATTGTTATTATGGGGGCTTTTGTGTTATCTCCACCAAGGTCTGATGTCAGTCAGTCAGTAAACATTAATTAAGTGCCTACTATGTGTTACATTGTGTTATGTGCTAGAATACAAAGAAAGGCCAAATATAATCTCTGCTTCTCAAGGAGCTCGTAATCTTTTTTAATATATATAAAACTTTCTTTTCTTTTTTTTTATTAAAGCTTTTTATTTGCAAAACATGTATGGCTAATTTTTCAACACTGACCCTTGCAAAGCTTTCTGTTACAAATCCCCCCCAGTCCCCATCCCTCCCCTAGATGGCAGGAAGTCGAATACATGTTAATTATGTTAAAACAATTGACAAATTAAATATGTATATACATATTTTTACAGTTATCTTGCTGTGCAAGAAAAGTTGGATATATAAGAAAAAAAATCTGAGAAGGGAAATGTTGTAGTCCACATTTCATATCCTCTCTCTGGGTGTATATGGCTTTCTTCAACACTGAACAATTGGAACTGATTTGAAACATCTCATTGTTGAAGAGAGCCATGTCCATCAGAATTGGTCATCATATAGTCTTGTTGTTGCTGTGTATAATGATCTCCTGGTCCTGTTCATTTCGCTCAGCATCAGTTCGTGCAAGTCTCTCCAGGCCTCTCTGAAATCGTCCTGCTGGTCGTTTCTTACAGAACAATAATATTCCATGACATTCATATACCATAATTTGTTCAGCCACTCTCCAATTGATGGGCATCCATTCAGTTTCCAGTTTCTAGCCACTACAAAAAGGGCTGCCACAAACATTCTTGCACATGTGGGGCCCTTTCCCTCCTTTAAGATCTCTTTGGGATATAGGCCCAATAGAAACACTGCCGGGTCAAAGGGTATATACAGGTTGATAACTTTTTGAGCATAGCTCCAAATTGCTCTCCAGAATGGTTGGATCTGTTCACAGTTCCACCAACAATGTATCAGTGTCCCAGTTTTCCCACATCCCCTCCAACATTTGTCATTATCTTTTCCTGTCATTTTAGCCAATCTGACAGGTGTGTAGTGGTAACTCAAAGTTGCCTTAATTTGCATTTCTCTGATGAGTAGTGATTTGGAGCACCTTTTCATATGACTAGAAATAGTTTTAATTTCATCATCTGAAAATTGTCCGTTCATATCCCTTTCCCATCTATCTATTGGAGAGTGGCTTGAATTCTTAGGGTTCAACATTTGAACCCAGTATGTGATCAAGTACAAATAGATTACTTTTGAAAATTGCTACAGAATGTTCCACATAAAATATTCATAATTATTTTATCATTTTATGATATTATATTTATAACCATATGGAATAAAATTTTATTTTTTAGTATAATTTTGCAACATAAATTTCATGTCACAGTTTTAGGAGGCAAAGTATTGTCAGGAGCGTTTTAAATTACCCTGGGAGTTCATAACACAATTTTTGTTATTGTTGATGAAAGAGATTTATAGAACAAAAAACATTGGGAACAGCTGAAGTAAGTTGCCATTCAACATCTGAACTGTGTAAATATCTTTTTTTCATATCATGACTAATTTTTAATAAAGTGATTACTAAGATTTTTTTAATTAAGTTTTATTTTTTGCAGTACTAGCTCTATAAGTCTGGGAGATTGGTGAATTGATGGACAAACAAAGATGTGTGCTTAAGTACAGTATGTAAATCTTTTTAATAGTATGCCTTTTATTTTAGGATGATGTGATGATGCCTCAGAGGGTGAGATTGCAATACAAAGCTGCCATTCAACATCCAAATAGTGTAAGTATCCTTTTTCCATGTCATGGCTAGCTTTTAATACAATGATTATTAAAATTTTTTAAATTGTTTATTTTTTGCAGTAATTGTTAATAAACCAGCAAAAAAAGTTCTTTAATAACATTTTTCTTCATTGAATGTAAGTCTATATTTAGATTGCCTTTATTTTAATCCCCCAAGTAAATTTATGAATCTGAGTTGCTGTACAATAATTACTGGTTTAAATTGGTATAAATTTCTTTGAAACCAAGTTAGAGGTGAAGAAACTAAGAAAATAATGAGATACAACAATCTGTCAGTAGATTATAAATAGCATGTATAGTTTTAATTATATTTTGTATGATTATTAAAACCTCTTTTATTCATCTAGGTTCAATTTTAACATTAATGAATAATTTCTTCTAAATCTCAAATGAAGAAATAGTTAGATTAATTTCTTCTAAAGCCACAGGACAGGGAGAGGCATGTGGGATCTGAGTCTGTACCACAATATAGCATTTTCACACGCTATTGATGTTTGCTTGCATTATGTTTTCCTTTTCAGGTTTTTTTTTTCCTGTACAGCAAAATAAGTGTATAAATATCTATACATATATTCGATCTGTCAAATATTTTAACATAATTAACATGTATTAGACTTTCTAGCCATCTAGGGGAGTGGGTGGAGGGTTGGAAGGAAAATTTTGTAACAGAAAGCTTTGCAAGGGTCAATGTTGAAAAATTACCTATGCATATGTTTTACAAATAAAAAGCTTTAATAATAAAAAAGAATAATTTCTTCTATCTTAAAGATCATTATCACAATGAGATTGTCCCCTTTAAAAATAAATCATATCAGATGATTTGATCTAAAGAAATATACTTATGTGATACTGTCTTCTAGAAATAAACTTGATCAGGTAGAAGAATTTTTGCAGAGCTGAGACTATTTCATTTTCTGTTCCACAACCATTTCTTTACTCTCTGCAGTCCCCATTTAATACAAGAAATTATCTACAATTTAGAAGATTTCAGTTTTAACCAGACAAGAAACAGAGGAGATTACAAAAGATAAGACGGATGAATGGATAGGTGAATTAATAGGCACTTATCAAGAGCCTACAATGTTCCAAATTCTGGGGAATTGTATATAAATACCAAAATTAAGATAGTTTCTGTTTTCATGGGTTTTACATTCTAAAAGAAAGAGA
The DNA here is from genome assembly GCA_023553655.1 of Myrmecobius fasciatus. NCBI lineage: Eukaryota > Metazoa > Chordata > Mammalia > Dasyuromorphia > Myrmecobiidae > Myrmecobius > Myrmecobius fasciatus. The sequence goes on along the minus strand of JAJPUD010006641.1, from coordinate 17,426 downwards.
CAGCATATATAGGAGAGTGGTTATTAGGGAAGAAAGCTTTCCTTTAGGGAATCACAAATATGTTGAGTTCATCAGTAAATGAGTTGATACTCCTTTTCTTAAAGTAGTAGTTCTGTTGATTTACTTATTGTTCCTTTAGCAGGAGAGGGGAAAATTACTGCAGGTGTGACAGCCTCAGTTGGGGAGTTCAGAATCTTAATAGATTCATGTCCCCAAACCCTAGGGTAATTAATTCCAGAAAAAAATGGAGGGTATCTTTAAGACTTCCCTGATTTCAGAGATGACACAGGCTTCCCTATAGGAAGGGTAATTCTAATTGTCCCGACTCCAGATTGCAAATGAATGAGGACAACAATGTATGTGAAGAGAGGACACCGAGACTGGAGTGGGAATGAGCGAGGTAGGCTGGAATAGGGTGGGAAGGTGAGTAAATATTTGTGAAATGATCTTTGTATCAAATACCTATGGTAAAGGTGGGATATCCAGCCTATATACTGTGAAACAAAATGGCATAGATAGAGAGTTGGCTTAAATATGTGGATTCATTTCCCACTGCTGACACAATCTGTTTGACTCAGATAACTCGCTAAAACTATAAATTAAAGAACACTTGCTGATCTACATGGGTAAAGGGCATTGTCTACCTGTGAGTCCCCTGAATTTGTTGCTTTCTTAATAAGAAGTAAAGGAAACTACATGAAGAAGTGATCACTCCATTATAAAGACTAGATCAATTTGGTAGCAATTAGATTGGATGGATTTAAGAGGCTGAAAAGGAAGGAAATGGAAGCATATATTGCAAATGCAGCCCTTCTCAAAGACTTTAGTCATAAAAGGGAGGAGATATATAGGATGATAACTAGTGGAGATGAATGGATCAAAGTAAAAGTTTTTTGACGGAGAGATTGAAAATAGTGGGATTGGTAAAGGTCTTTTCTCTTAGAAAAGAAGCAATGGAATCAAATAACATATACCTAGAGGAGTGCATCTGGCAAGGAGCAGCTATTTCTTCATTTGAGATAGAGGTGAAGGAAATAATAGCAGAGGGTACTGTGAGATGTTCAAGGGGGAACTCTCAGTGCAAAGAAAGAACTTGATTTTTCAACAATAAAGAACAGATCAGTCTTTCTAGAGGAAAAAAAAGAATAAATAGAAAGTTACTTAGAATAATGAACCATGAAGATATTTCATGAAGATTTTTTTTTATATCAGCAGTTCTAGGAGGTGAGTAAAGCTTGTTAATTTGAAAATATTGGGGTAAACTTTAAATGTGATACTTTTTCCTTCATTTCTTATATGTACACATTAATTGTCATCTTGGTTAATAAGAATAGTGCTTTAAGTTTTGCAAAACATTCTACATGTTTTGTGTCATTTGATTTAGTGGGATCTTGGTGGGGTTGATTTGAGGATCTGGTAAGAATTGGCTCCTTTCTACTTCAGTCTTAATGGGTTTTTTTGTTTGTTTGTTTGTTTTATTAAAGCTTTTTATTTGCATAACATATGTATGAGTAGTTTCTCAACATTGATCCTTACAAAGCTTTCCGTTACAAATTTTCCCTCCTAGTCTCTTCCTCTCCCCTAGATTGCAGGAAGTCTACTATATGTTAATTATATTAAAATACGTGACAAGTCGAATATATGTATACATATTTCCATACTTATCTTGCCGTGCAAGAACAATCGTATCTATGTGAACAAAAAATATCTGAGAAAGGAAACCCAATGCAAACAAACATCGATAGAGATCATGGAAATGATATGTTGTGGTCCATATCTCATGTCCCTCTCTCTGGGTGTATATGGCTTTCTTCACTGAACAATTGGAACTGGTTTGAAACATTTCATTGTTGAAGAGAACCATGTCCATCAGAATTGATCTTAATGTTGGTTTTTTAAAAAGACTTAAAATCATAGCACTTTGAAAGCTTGATGGCAAAAATCTCATACTCCATACAAGAATGCACCACAATTAAAAATTATATTAGAAAGCCATTGAAAAGCACATATACCTGACTGGTTAACTAATACATAAATAATCACTATTAGTGAGCCATTAAATTCAGAAACTGCTGCTTTTAATGTTATAACATCAAGCAGAGAAATACTACAAAACTTATTTAAAACATTTCATTATCAGTATATGATTTACTATACACCTATTATGTGTTTTCTTTTGTTCAATTTCATTTAAAATATAGATCATAGGGTGCCAAGTGAAGAGAGAACCCCCAAACTCAACTGAACGCTATACTCGTTGGATCAATAATCTAACATCTAAGCAACTTATCACGCAGGTATTTAGCATTTTATTTTTTTTTAGTTATCTTTTCTGGCAGTCCATGATATTAAATACAGTGTCCTAGAATCTTATACCTTAAAATGCTTTGCTTAAGGTAATATCCTACATATATCCTAATTCTTAAGATACTTTAAAGGATTGAAGGGGTAGAAGAAGTGTTGAGAAGGTGGCACCCTGTGGTGGAAGCGATGCCATCACTTTGAAATTTAAGGGTCAACAGAAGAAGGTGGTGAAATTCTCATGTTTTGTTACTTCAAATGTTTCTTCAGTTGTAGTAACTTCTTTATTGTTTTAATACAAAAATGTAAAAGCAAGAGACAGACACAGGGTATTATGATGGAGAGAGAGCAAGTTGTGGAGACTAGAAAAGACGTGTATTCAGACATGACTAGATGTCATTAGTGACAAGTTAAAGCTAGCGGAACAAGTATGTTTTAATATCTAGTATATGCTTGGCACTATGTTAGACATAAAGGATACAAATACAAAATATGTACACTCATTGAGCTAATATTCTATTGGTGGAGTGTGTATGTAGACATTATTATAAGAACAAATGCAGAATAAATAGAAATTAGTTAAGTACAGGGAGAGCAATGCCATATGGAGGATCAGAAAAGTCATCACATAGAGAAGGTGTTGTTTGTGCTGGTTTTTGAAATAAGTGAGGGATTTTGTGAGGCAAAAATGAACAAGAGCAATCCAGACATAGGGGATATCCAGTGTAAAAAGAATCAAAACAGGAAGTGAAGATTTTTATTAGCCATTGTTGAATGTATACAGTGTCCAGAAGTGGGGAACTTCATGTAGTTCACATTTTATGTGACTCTGAAATTTTACAGTTCCCTCATTTATATTTATCCAGGTATAGACCTATACATAAACCTTGATATGATATAGAAATGTCAAAAAAAATCCTTATCTAGATTTTGCTTTGTTTTATAATAACCATGGTATTTTTATTGTTGTTATGGTTGGATTTGATCTGTGATTTTATAGGTAAAAAGCTTCTGATGAGACCAGGTAAGAAATCCTTGATCCTATAAAAAACATTCTACCTGAAATTAGAGATTCACTGTTCTGGTAAGAGTGAAAAGAATCATCTCTTGACTCTTTTATCCAACCCAGGAATCCTTTGAGCAACTGTGGATTCTGGAATTCTGGAATAGACAAGCCAGAGTAGATAAAGGACTGATCATAAAGGACAAAACCCAGGTGGCCCCTAGAGGCTTTGAACTTCTTTGCCTGGACCTAAGCCCACTCCAGTCCTTCTTCAAGGCCCATGGGTCCAGGAGCCCAGCCAGAGAGAACTACTATGCTATATTTCACCTGAGGACACACCATATTTAGAACCAGGCAGGCCTTGCCCACACCTCTCATTTTCAGGGTTTGACATAAACTTAGACTCTCAAACTTAGACTCTACTTAGGTAGATGACATGAACAAACCAAGGAGGGGGAAAAGCTACACATGAAGAAATATCATTATTTGAGAGATACCCAAATGATAAACTCTCAGGAAAATTACAGCTCTACAAGAAGATCTAGTAAAATTTCAGAGAAAGAAATGTCCTGACTAGAGAAACTGCAGAAATAGCTAGGAGAAATGAAATGAGAAATACAGAATGGAAAAAGCTAGGGAAGGTAATATTTGCAGGGGAAATTGATAATTTAGAACAGATTATATAAATGCTTAATTGGGCTGAGCACTGTTTTAGAGGATTATGTACATTGCCACTCCACATAAGACAAGTTGCTTGCTTTCTTTTACCACTTTTACCACTCCCTACTCCTCTCAGTGGGATGCAGATTGGGGGTGAGAGGTGAGTTATTTTGCTTGTGGCCACAGAATAGTGAGGTGAAGTCAGGGAAGTTGTTGGCAGATAAAAGCAACTATAGAATTGCTTAGTGGATTCCAGAGCAGAAGTCTTTGCAAGGTAGGAGCTGAGGGAGAAGATGGTAATAAAAAGAAATTTATTCCTGAGGATGTCAGTGGAGTTGTTTGGTTGTTATACTTGGTTCTCAAAGAGGACCAACATGATAACTAATGCTGATTATGGCTGATCAGATCATTATACGCTTGGAAGGCTCTACCACAGGCCAGGCACAAATAGTTCATATGAACATTTGGAGCAGAGATGTTTCTAAATTTGTTCATCTTTTTGAACTTCTGCAATTCTGCTTTATTTAGAACACAGAGCCTTCTTTGATGTGGGCACCCCATTCTGGGAGATTCTTTGCCAAGGTCTCCCATATCTCACAATCATTTCCCAAGTTCTTCCGAGAGACTTTGAGAATGTCTTTTATTGCCTCTTCTTACCACAATATGAGTATCTGCTTTATGTGAGTTCTCCATAAAGTCATCTTTTAGGTACATTTATATTTAGCATTTGAACAACATGGTCAGCCCATCAGAGTTATACTCTTTGCAGTAGAGTTTGAATGCTTGCCAGTTTAGTTTGAGTCTGGTAACCTTTCTTGCCAGGTGATCTTCAGGATCTTCCTAGGACAATCCAAATGCAAATGATTTAGTTTCCTAGCTTGGTGCTGGTATGTTGTACAGATTATACAGACATTCAACAATGAGGTCAGTACAGTAGCTCTATAGACCATCAGCTTGATAGATAGTTTAATGTCTCTTCTCTTCTATACTTCCCTTTGGAGCTTTCCAAACATTGGGCTAGCTCAGGCAATGCATGCATTAACCTTGTCATCTTTGTGTTCATCCCTGAAAAGTACCTGCCATTGTAAGTGAACTTGTCAATGGTATTCATAATTTCTCCATTTTTTATAATTAAGAGCTCCAGGTGTGTTGATGGCTGTTGGAGAACCTAAATTAGTATAAGTGGCAAGAGAATCGATCCATACTTTTGTTGCATCTCAGCTTCAGAGGCTGCATTGAATGCATAATCATCTGAACAAAAAAATCATGCACCAACTCTCTCTTCTCTGTAGTACTGGCTTGCAGCCTTTTCAAGTTAAATAATTTATTATCAGTGCAATATCTGTTGTTCTTTTTGTCCTGGTTGAAATATTTTGATAACATTGCTGAAAAAAATCGTGCTAAAAGGCATTGGAGCAAGCACAGTCTTGTTTCTTTCCACACATGATGAGAAAGCTTGAGAGAGCATCAATCCATTATCCAAAATGTGAGCAACATGCTGTCATGAATTTGATGAACAATACTGATGAACTTCTCTGGGTAATCAAATTGACTTTGTTTAACAATTAGACAGATAACTCTGGAAAAGAAAGTAGGGCTCACAACTTTGCCCAGTTCTGCCTTACTTAAATCCAATTTATGAGTGAATCAAAAAGACATCGCTCATACAATTTCATCTTTTTTTTTAAGCCTACCTCAGAAGCAAATGACAAAGCAGCAGGTGTAGATACACTGGGAACTATAGACACAATCTTGCATACAGGTGGCCCAGGCCATAAAATCAGCTCTATGGGGATTTGGAAACAGAAGAGATTTGGCAGCCACCTGGGTACTTGAGCAGCCTTTTTTTTTTTAAACGTGTATACATATCTTGCTGTACAAGAAAAATTGGATCTACATGAAAAAAAAATCTGAAAAGGGAAATATAATGCAAGCAAACATCAATAGAGAGCATGAAAATGTTATGTTGTGGTCCACACTCAGATCCCACAGGCCTCTTCCTGGGAGTATATGGCTTTCTCCAACACTGAACAACTGGAACTGGTTTGAAACATCTCATTGTTGAAATGTTTCAAACCACCTCCAATTGTTCACTGAAGAAAGCCATATACACCCAGAGAGAGGGATGCGAAATGTGGACCACAACATAACATTCTCATACTCCTTGATTGATGTTTGCTTACATTGTGTTTCCTTTATCTGATATATCGTTTGTGTAGATAAGATTTTTCTTGCACACCAATGATAAGTTTGGAAATATGTATACATATATTCGATTTGCCAATATTTTAACATAATTAACATGTAGTGGATATCCTGCCATCTAGGGGAGGGGTGGGGAGTTGGGGGAAAAATTTGTAACGGAAAGCTATGTAAGGGTTATTGTTGAAGAATTACCCACACATATGTTATGCAAATAAAATAAAATTAAAAAAAAATAAAATAAAAAAATAAAAACTATCGAAAAAAAAAGAAACATCTCATTGTTGAAGAGAACCATGTCTTATCAGAATTGATCATCATATAGTCTTGTTGTTGCCGTGTATATTAATCTCTTGGTTCTGCTCATTTCATTTAGCATCACTTCATACAAGTCTTTCCAGGGCTCTATGAAATCATCCTGCTGGTTATTTCTTATAGAACAATAATATTCTATGAAATTTATATACTATAATTTATTCAACCACTCTCCAGTTGATGGGCATCCATTCAGTTTCCAGTTTCTAGCCACTACAAAAAGGGCTGCCACAAACATTCTTGCACATGTGGGTCCCTTTCCCTCCTCTAAGATCTCTTTGGGATATAGGCCCAATAGAAACACTGCTGGATCAAAGGGTATGCACAGTTTGATCACTTGTTGAGCATAGCTGCAAATTGCTCTCCAGAATGGTTGGATCCGTTCACAGTTCCACCAACAATGTATCAGTGTCCCAGTTTTCCCACATTGCCTACAACATTTGTCATTATCTTTTCCTGTCATCTTAGCCAATCTGACAGGTGTGTAGTGGTATCTCAGAGTTGTCTTAATTTGCATTTCTCTGATCAATAGTGATTTGGAGCACCTTTTCATATGACTAGAAATAGTTTTGATTTCATCATCTGAAAATTGTTCATTTGACCATTTATCGATTGGAGAGTGGCTTGAATTCTTATAAATATGAGTTAATTCTCTATATGTTTTACAAATGAGGCCTTTGTCAGAACCCTTAAATATAAAAATGATTTCCCAATTTATTGCTTCTCACCAATCTTGTCTGCATTAGTATTGTTTGTATAAAAACTTTTTAACTTAATATAATCAAAATTATCTATCTGGTGTTCAGTTAAGAGTTCCAGTTCTTCTTTGAACACAAATTCCTTCCTTCTCCACAGGTCTGAGAGGTAAACCATCCTATGTTTTTCTAATTTGCCTATAAGATCACTCTTTATGTCTAAATCATGAAACCATTTAGATCTTATCTTAGTATGTGATGTTAGGTATGGAGCAAGCCCTAATTTCTTCCATACTAATTTCCAATTTTCCCAGCAGTTTTTGTCAAATAGTGAGTTCTTATTCCAAAAGCTGGGGTCTTTCGGTTTATCAAACACTAGGCTGCAATAGTTATTGCCTAGTTTGTCCTGTGAACCTATCCTATTCCACTGATCGACTACTCTATTTCTTAGCCAGTACTAAATGGTTTTGATGACTGCTACTTTATAATATAGTTTTAGATCTGGCACAGCAAGGCCACCTTCATCAGTCTTTTTTTTTTTTTTTTCATTAATTCCCTTGAGATTCTTGACCTTTTGTTCTTCCAAATAAATTTTGCTACTATTTTTTCTAGATGTGTAAAATAATTTCACGAGAGCTTGATTGATATGGCACTAAATAAATAAATTAGTTTGGGTAGTATTATCATTTTTATTATATTCGCTCGGCCTACCCATAAGCAATTGATATTTTTCCAACTGATTAGATCTAACTTTATTTGTGTGAAGAGTGTTTTGTAGTTCAGTTCTTATAGTTCCTAACTTTTCCTTGGCAGGTAGATTCCCAAATATGTTATACTATCGACAGTTATCTTGAATGGAATTTCTTTTTGTATCTCTTGCTGCTGAACTTTATTGGTAGTATATAAAAATGCTGATGATTTATGTGGATTTATTTTGTATCCTGCAACTTTGCTAAAGTTGTGAATTGTTTCTAGTAGTTTTTTAGTTGCGTCTCTAGGGTTCTCCAAGTATACCATCATATCATCTGCAAAGAGTGATAATTTGGTTTCCTTATTGCCTACTCTAATTCCTACTTCTCTTACTGCCAAAGCTAACACAATATTCTAATACAATATTAAATAATAATAGTGACAGTAGGCAGCCTTGTTTCACTCCTGATCTTATTGGGAATGGTTCTAGGTTGTCCCCATTACATATGATGCTTGCTGATGGTTTTAAATAGAAGCCACTGATCATTTTAAGGAAAAGCCCATTTATTCCTTTACTCTCTAGTGTTTTTAATAGGAATGGGTGTTGGATTTTATCAAGTGATTTTTCTGCATCTATTGAGATAATCATATGATTTTTGTTAGTTTGGTTATTAATATAATTGATTATGATGATAGTTTTCCTAATATTGAGCCAGCCCTGCATTTCTGGTATAAATCCTACTTGGTCATAGTGTATTATCCTGGGGATGACTTTTTCTAATCTCATTGCTAATATCTTACTTAAGATTTTTGCATCAATATTCATTAGGGAAATTGGTCTGTAGTTTTCTTTCTCTGTTTTCACCTTACCTGGTTTAGCTATCAGTGCCATATCTGTATTATAAAAAGAATTTGGTAGTATAGCTTCTTTTCCTATTATTTCAAATAGTTTAGATAGTATTGGAATTAATTGTTCTTTGAATAAGTTTGGTAGAATTCACATGTGAATCCATCTGGCCCTGGAGATTTTTTTTAGGGAGTTGATTAATAGCTTCTTCTACTTCTTTTTCCAAAATGGGGCTACTTAAATAATTTATTTCCTTTTCTGTTAACCTGGGCAATCTATATATTTTTAAGATATTCCTCCATTTCATTTAGATTATCAAATTTATTGGCATAAAGTTGGGCAAAGTAACTCCTAATTATTACTCTGATTTCCTCTTCCTTGGTGGAAAGTTCTCCCTTTTCATTTTTGAGACTAACAATTTTATTTTCCTCTTTCCTTTTTCTGATGAAATTAACTAAAGGCTTATCTATTTAGTTGGTTTTTTTTTTCACAAAACCAACACTTAGTTTTATTTATTAATTCAATAGTTTTCTTAGTTTCAATTTTATTAATCTCCCTTTTTATTTTCAGAATTTCCAATTTGATATTTAATTGACGGTTTTTAATTTGTTCTTTTTCTAGCTGTTTTAATTGTAAGCCTAATTCATTGATCTTCTCTTTCTCTATTTTATACAAGTAAGAATCTAGAGGTATAAAATTATCCCTTATAATTGCTTTGGTCATATCCCACACATTTTAGTATGTTGTCTCATTGTCATTCTCCTAAATGAAATTATTGATTGTGTCTATGATTTGCTCTTTTACCTGTTCATTCTTTAGGATTAGATTATTTAATTTCCAATTAACTTTTGGTCTATTTTCTCCTGGCCTTATATTGCATGTGATTTTTATTGCATCATGATCTGAAAAAGATGCATTTACTATTTCTGCCTTTCTGAATTTGATTTTTAGGTTTTTATGCCCTAACACATGGTCAATTTTTGTATATGTTCCATGGGCTGCTTAGAAAAAAGTAAACTCCCTTCTGTCTCCATTCAGTTTTCTCCAAAGATCTATCATACCTAACTTTTCTAACATTTTGTTTACCTCCCTAACTTCTTTCTTATTTATTTTGTGGTTTGATTTATCTAATTCTGAGAGAGCAAGGTTGAGATCCCCCACTAGTATAGTTTTGCTGTCTATTTCTTCTTGCATCTCTTTTAACTTCTCCTCTAGGAATTTGGTTGCTATACCACTTGGTTCATATATGTTCAGTATTGATATTGCTTCATTATCCATGGTACCCTTTAGTAAAATATATTTTTCTTCCTTACCTCTTTTAATTAGATCTGTCTTTGCTTTTACTTGATCTGAGATCAGGATTGCTACCCCTGCTTTTTTTTTTTTTTTTTGTTCACCTGAAGCATAATAGATTCTGCTCCAGCCCTTTACTTTACTTTCACTGTGCATATATCTCTTTGCTTTAGATGTGTTTCTTGGAAATAACATATTGTAGGATTCTGGCTTTTAATCCACTCTGCTATCTGCTTCTGTTTTTTGGGAGAGTTCATCCCATTCACATTCACAATTAAAATAACTAATTCTGTATTTCCTGCCATCTTATTTACTAAAAGTTATGTTTTTCTCTTTCCTTTCCCCTTCCTCCCTTCCCCCCTCCCCAGTATTTTGCTTTTGATGACCACCTTCCTCAAACAGTCCTCCCCCCTTTAGAGCTCCTCCCTCGTTTTTACACCTTTCCCCTATTTCTTCTACTTTCCCTTCTATTAGTCTATTCCGTTTTTTCCCTCCTTTCTCTCCCACTTCCCTATAAGGAAGGACGAGTTTCTCTATGAAACCGACTATATCTGATTATACTCTTTTAGAGCCCAATCTGATGAGAGTAAGATTCACACAATGCTCATTTCTCTCCCTTCTTTCCCTCAATTATATTAGACTTTCTTTGCTTCTTCATGAGATTTTACCTTATTTTTACCTCCTTTTTTTTTAATTTTATTTTTTTAATTTTATTTGCATAACATATGTGTGGGTAATTCTTCAACAATAACCCTTACATAGCTTTCCGTTACAAATTTTTCCAACTCCCCAGCCCTCCCCTAGATGGCAGGATATCCACTACATGTTAATTATGTTAAAATATTGGTAAATCGAATATATGTATACATATTTCCAAACTTATCATTGTTGTGCAAGAAAAATCTTGTCTACACAAACGATATATCAGATAAAGGAAACACAATGTAAGCAAACATCAATCAAGGAGTATGAGAATGTTATGTTGTGGTCCACATTTCACATCCCTCTCTCTGGGTGTATATGGCTTTCTTCAGTGAACAATTGGAGGTGGTTTGAAACATTTCATTGTTGAAGAGAGCCATGTTCATCAGAATTGATCGTCATATAGTACTGTTGTTGCCGTGTATAATGATCTCCTGGTTCTGCTCATTTCACTCAGCATCAATTCATGTAAGTCTCTCCAGGCCTCTCTGAAATCATCTTGCTGGTCATTTCTTACAGAACAATAATATTCCATAATATTCATATACCATAATTTATTCAGCCATTCTCCAATTGAAGGGCATCTATTCAATTTCCAGTTTCTAGCCACCACAAAAAGGGCTGCCACAAACATTCTTGCACATGTGGGGCCTTTTCCTTCCTTTATGATTTCTTTGGGATATAAGCCCAATAGAAATGCTGCTGGGTCAAAGGGTATGCACAGTTTGATAACTTTTTGAGCATAGCTCCAAATTGTTCTCCAGAATGGCTGTATCCGTTCACAGCTCCACCAACAATGCATCAGTGTCCCAGCCCTCCCACATCCCCTCCAACATTCATCATTAACTTTTCCTGTCATTTTAGCCGATCTGACATTACCTCCTTTTTTTTAAACCTTATTTTACCTTTTTTTCCCTCTCTTTCCAGTATGATACCCCTTCCACCTTTAGTTTCTTTTCCATTATTATCAAAGTAATATCACATTACACCCCCAATCTTTAAGTATACCCATAGTAGAAATATAGTTCTCAAGAGTTCTTTCCTTTTTACCTTTTTATGCTTCTCTTGAGTTTTGTGTTTGGAGGTCAAATTTTTTGTTCAGATCTGGTCTTTTCATTAGAAATAGGTGAAATTCACCTATATCATTACATGTCCATCTTCTTCCCTGGAAGATAATGCTCATTCTACCTGGATAGCTTATTCTTGGCTGTAATCCAAGTTCCTTTGCCTTTCAGAATATCTGATTCCAAGCTCTTCGATCCTTTAATGTGGTAGCTGACAGATCTTGGGTGAATCTAATAACAGTTCCTGGGTATTTGAATTGTTTCTTTCTAGCTGCTTGCAATATCTTTTCCTTGGTGCAATAGTCTTGAAATTTAGCCACGATATTGCTTGGGGATTTAATTTTGGGATCTCTTTCAGGACGTGATTGGTGAATTTTTTCATGCTGATTTTGCCTTCTGATTTTAAAAAAACATCAGGGCAGTTTTCTTTCATGGTTTCCTGGAAGATAGATTCTTTTTATCATCATGGCTTTCAGGAAGTCCAATTATCCATAGATTGTCTTTCCTAGATCTATTTTCCAGGTTAGTTTTTACTAGGAGATAGTTCATATATTCATTTTTGTAAAGCTTGAGATCTGTTTAAAGCAGAGGAGGGACAGTTGCTTTAATTTGCCCTGGGGCAGTTTGGCTGATTAACTTCTGGTGCTGGGTTGTCCAGATTAGGTCAGGATTCTCAGTGGTTTACAATCTGCTTTTTACAAAAGGCAGATCTGCCAAAGCACTGGCCCACAAGCAGGGCAGGGTGGCCCAAGAGCCTCACAGAAACTTCCCAGGTGCTTAGAATCTGCCACGCTGAGTCCGGGCCTGGGTACCTGCCCCATTTCTTGGAGCTGACATCTGAGTTTGGCAAACTGCCCAACCCCCTGCCCGGCTGAAACAGACCTGTTCTGAAGCTCTTCCAAGGTAACTTCTTCTGGGAATGTGTTGTACTCCAAATATTTGGGGGTGCTTTGACTTCAAAACCAGTTCAGAAGCTTAATCTGCTGTTGGTTTGAAAAAAAGTCAGAGGAGGTGACAGAGAGTCCTGTCTTCACTCCAACATCTTCACTCCGCCCTGAGCAGCCTTTTTAGAACTTCACCATTCACCTCCTGTTGTGAGAAAGGCCCTAAAAATTATCTGCTTCACCCGATCCTGGCATGTATATCATGGCAAGTGGGGATTCCACCCTGTGGTTGAAACACCAAAAATGCACAGACTTTTGCAAACATGACTCTGCTCATTATCTGTATATGGAATGTGCACATGCTTATGGATAACACAAAAAGACCTGAAAGAAGAACAGCTCTGGTTGCAAGAGAACTCAGCAGGTATCACATCCAAGTAGTACCCCTGAATAAAGCAAGGTTGGTAAATGAAGGTCAGCTCACCAAAGTTGGAGCTAGATATGCGTTTTTCTGGAACAGCTGAAGGGAGTGCTGTAAAGCTGGTGTAGGTTTTGCAATCAAAACTAATCTAGTCAACAAGCTTATATATGTACCAGAAGTAGCAAAAAATAGACTCATAACAATGGATCATAGCGTTAGCATTGGAAGGAACCTTGAGATGATCTGCTATATTCTCATTTGGAATGAGGAAACCAAGGCTCAAAGAGACAAGTGCTTTTTCAAGATCCTTGGAGAGACCTTGTTAAAACCTTATTACTTTCTATTTTAGGTCAAGGCCAGCTTAATTTAGAATATGAGAAACATTTTCCTGGCCACGTTTTTCAGAAGTATTACCCTCCTGTTATGGGTTACTTCAAAAATGTTCACGCTTTCTTTACTTACTGGAAGCTCTTGTACCTGATCTTGGGTCCAACTTCTCAAGCAAACTGGTTTGGCAAACAATTTTTTACCAGTAGTAGAGATTGATGGATCGTAGCTTCTTCATATGGCATATTTTTCTCTATTTACCCATTCTCTGTATAATGTCTATTCTACCTAACAAAGCCAATATAATCATGATATTGTATTTGTCATCTAAACATTTGGACTTGGGATAACACATGCCTTTTTGGTAAGTTGTTCCAGTTTGTCTCTGATTCCTTATTTGTTACTCCTGTTGTTCATAAATCATTTATGGTGGAGCCTTCCAGACAATGGCCTGAAATGAAAATGGTGTCCAAGAAATCCATTCTGAAATTTGTATCCACAAACTATCTTCTAGTTCCTGATGACTTGAATGCCAGCTGTGCCCATATCTAAATCATTGACAAGGCCTTTGCGACATTTCATGAACATTCTCCCCTTAACCCCCAAACCCAAACTGCTACCTCTCTAAATAGGTCCTCGACACCTCCTGCCTGGATTATTGCAATGGCCTGCCAGTGGGTCTGCTTGCCTCAAGTCTCTCACCATTATAATCTACCCTCCATTCAGCCATTAAAGTGATTTTCTTCAAATGCAGATCTGATCATCTCACCTCCCTACTCAAGCTTCCTATTGCTACCAGGACAAAATGATTTCTTTGTCATTCAAGGCCCTTCATAACCTAGTCACCTCTTATCTTTCCAGTGTTATACCTTTTCCATAATATACTCTTTGATCCAATGATACTTGCTTTCTGTTCTATGAGTAAGATACTTTATCTTCTGGCTCTAAATATATTCTCTGGCTGTTCTCTATGCTGGGAATGCTTTCCCTCTTCTGCTCTAATTACTGGCCCCCCTGATTTCTAAATTCCAACTAAAATCCCACATTCTACAGAAAATCTTTCTTAACCCCTCTTAATTTGAGTGCTTTCCTTCTTTTACTTATTTCCTTTATATCCTGTATATAAGCTTACTTTGTATATATTTATTTAGAGGTTATTTCCCCTACAAGATTGTAAGCTCTTTGAGGGGCAGGGACTGTCTTTCACCTCTTTTTTATTTTTCCCACTTAGCACAGGACCTGGCACATAAGAAGCACTCAATATATGTTTTTTGAATTGAATTTTGAAGCTGTCTCCAGCTCCCCAAGCTCAGGGATTTCCCCAAACTTTTTTTGCATTGGGAACCTCTTATATTCTGGTGAAACCTAGGAGCCCATTCTCAGAATATTATTTCTTTTTAAATTCATAATTTAAAATACCAATTTTTAAATTAGTCATTAGTGAAAATTAAAATCTAATTTTCCCATTCAAGTTTCTTATTTATTTAACATTTATTACTTTGTTCTGTACTTATTTGTGTATAGTTCATATATATCTATTAAACTATAAGTTCCACAAGGCCAACTATCTTTTATTCTCACAACATTTAGCACAATATTCTTTTTTATAATAATAGCTTTTTACTTTTTAAAAAATTTATACAAAGATTGTTTTCAGCATTCACCCTTGCAAAACCTTGTGTTCCAAAATTTTCTCTTTCCCTTCCCCTCACTTTCCTCCCCTAGACAGCAAGTAATCTAATATAGGTTAAACATGTGCAATCCCTTTAAACATATTTCCACATTTATCATGCTCTTAGCACAATATTCTGTACATAGAAAACATTTGACAAATGTTTGATGAATTTTTCTGATGATGTTAGAGGTGAGATCTGCTTAATTTTTTAAAAAAGATATTGTTTTATCCATGCAATTGAATCCAAAAAGTATTTCGTGTGTGTGTGTGTGTGTGTGTGTGTGTGTGTGTGTGTGTGTTTTCTCTGTATCAGATCTTAAGAAAGTGAAGTCCCTTAATTCTTCTCAAATGAATGTGATTAGGGAGGCAACTGTTTTATTAGAGAATTGAATTTAGTTAGAAAACCTGGGCTAGATAACTGACTTTCATAGGCAAGTCACTCTGCTTTCCTGGACCTCAGTTTCCTCATTTGTAAAATAAGGAGGTTGCAATTACTATGATGTATAAGAAGTTAGATAAAAATTAAAAGCAGAAGGAATTTGGGATAAAGGAAATTACTCTGAATTAATTGTGGAGTATAATTCAGAAAGGCTATACACATGAATGAAATAAGTCATCAGCAGGAAGTTGATAAACTATTGTATACTTAATTTTGTAATGTCTTTGGCATAGTGCCTGGCAAATGCACAGTAAATGCTTAATAAAAAAAATTTTTATGTATAAATTCAGCACTGGGGAATGCAAACTGGTTTATCTTAGTACTTACTTAGTACTTAGTACTACTCCCTTCTCCAATATTCCCTCTTTTTTATCACCTTCCCCCCTTCACATATTCCATTCCTCTCCTATTTTCCTGTAGGATAAGATGTTATATGGATATGGTTATTTCCTTTTTGAGCCCATTCTGATGAGAGTGCTCACTCCTCCTTTCTTTTCCTCTTCCCTTCCATTGTAAGAGCTTTTGCTTGCCTCCTTTTTTTATGACAGATAATTTTAAAATTTATCATCTTTTTTTATTAAAAGCTTTTTATTTACAGAACATATGAGTGATTTTTCTACATTGACCTTTGCAAAACTTTTTTTTTTGTTCCAAGCTTTTCCCCGGC
>JAJPUD010006640.1:104804-124524 GCA_023553655.1 Myrmecobius fasciatus | reverse complement strand
AGCCATATACACCCAGAGAGAGGGATGTGAAATGTGGACCACAACATAACATTTTCATATTCTCTATTGAGGTTTGCTTGCATTGTATTTCCTTTATCAGATTATTCTTTCTTGTAGATATGATTTCTCCTGCACAAAAAATGATGCAATAACTATACATATATTCGATTTCTTAAGTATTCTAACATAATTATCATGTAGTGGATATCCTTCCATCTAGGGGAGGGGTAGGGAGTAGGGGGGAAAAATTTGTAACAGAAAGCTTTGTAGGGTTAATGTTTAGGAATTACCCATACATATGTTTTGCAAATAAACACTATTAATAAAAATTTTTAAAAATAAAATAAAATTAAATTAAATTAAAAAATTAAATTAAAAAAAAAAACTATTAGGTCTCTCCCCAGAGACTAAGGTATAGGGAAGAATATGCCCCTGAGCTGCTGGGTAGAGGAAAAGTTTTTACTTCTTTCTATATCTTTGAAATAAATATTTCTTTAATGAGGTGATTTAGACCAATTCCAATAGACTTGTGATAGAGAGAGCCACCTGCATCCAGAGAGAAGACTATGGGGACTGAGTATAGATCACAATATAGTATTTTCATTCTTTTGTTGTTGTTATTGTTGCTTGCTTGCTTGTTTTTTCTCTCTCATTTTTTTTCTTTTTGATCCGATTTTTCTTGTGTAGCATAATAAATGTGGAAATGTGTTTAGAAGAATTATATATGTTTAACCTATATTGTAAAACTTGCAGTGTAAGGGAAAAGGGAAAGGAGGGGAGAGGGAGAAAAATATGGAACACAAGATTTTGCTATGGTGAATGTTTAAAACTTTTGGTTTTAGAAAAATAAAAAATACATTATAAAAAGAGAAATAAATATACTAATTGATTAAGTGGAACTGGGTGTCTCATGTCCTGAGTAGATAGAGTACCTTTGTTACCTTGACAGGGAAAGGTATCTTGCCTGACTTTAAAATTGCAAGGTCACCCTGAAGTCAGAACACCCTGAGTTCAAATCTCATCTCAGGCACTTAACATTCCCTAGCTGTGTAATCCTGGGCAAGTCACTTAACCCCAATTGCCTCAGAAAAAAGCAAAAATAAAAAAATAAAAATAAATAAAATTACAAGGTCAGAAAGAGAATTTCCTGTAAAAGTATATAATAAATTCAACATACTATTTTCAAAGCTGTCCTGTTTGTTTCTTTCTGAGCTTCCTTTTGTTCTGTATACTTTTAGAAATGGTTCAATCATCTTTTTTTGTTTTTGCAAACTATCACTAGCTTCTTTCTCCTACCCAAATTAAAAAAAGACAAGGTCCTAACAACAAATAAGCAAAGTCGAGTAAAACAAATCTATACATCTGCTGTATTCAAAATGTATATCCTACTGTGTACCTCTATGTCAGGAATTGGGTAGCATGCTTCATCATGAGGCCTTTGGAATTGTGGTTGGTCATTCTAAAGATTAGAGTTCTTAAATTTTTCAATTTACAATGTTATTATCCTTGTATAAATTGTTTTTCCTTTATTCTTAGTTCATACAAGTTCTTCTGATGAAGGGTAGGAAAGAGGGAAAGGATGGAAGGAGGGAAGGAAGGAGTGAAGGAAGAAAGGAGGGAAGAAAGGAAAGCCATTTCTGCTCTCAAGACTATTTTCTATTGGGAACAAAATAACATGTTCCATCACCTATGTATAGAAAGTCTTTCGAGATTCCTCTACTTATCAATGCTTTCTTTCTTCTCAAATTATCTTGGATTTGAATGGCTAAATAAATTATGGTATATGAAAGTAATGGAATATTATTTTTCTATAAAAAATGAACAGACTGACTTTAGAAAGACCTGGAATTATTTACATAAACTAATACTTAATGAAACAAGTATAATCAGGGAAACATTGTACATAGCAACAAGATTATGCGTATCAACTATGAAAGACTTGGTTCTTGGATAGGAAACATCATCCACATCCAGAGAAATAACTATGGAGACTAAATGTAAATCAACATACGCTATGTTCTCTGTTTTTTCCTCCTGGGATTTTTTCCTTTTGTTCTGATTTTTTCTCCCAATATGATCCATATGAAAATATATTAAAAAATGAATGTACATGTATAATAACAAAAAATGTTTTACATGTAACTGAAGGTAATAAAAATAAAAAAAAATTTAAATTTAAATTTAAAAAATTACCTTGTATTTATTGATATATTTACATATTATAACCCCTAGTATAATGTGAGGTACTTGAGGTCAGCCATTTCTTTTGTTTTGCCTCTATATCCCTATTTAATAAAGGTTTATTGAATCCTATTTCTTATTCTATTTATTAAATGTTGCATATAAATAATAATGAAAATATCATCTATGATATCATTGCATACGCCACTGATAAATTTGTATTTATCCATATCCTTTAAATCATCTTTTTTTTTTTTTTTCCTGAGGCAATTCGGGTTAAGTGACTTGCCCAGGGTCACACAGCTAGGAAGTGTTAAATATCCTGAGATCAGATTTGAACTCAGGTCCTCCTGACTTCAGGGCTGGTGCTCTATCCACTGCACCACTTAGCTGTTCTAAATCATCCCTTTTCAATCTTATTCATGAATTTATTAGCATGACAATCAAAAGTATTGTAGAAGTGTAGACTGAGCTTGGATCCTACTCTCTCAAAGCAACATTTCCTCCTCAGGTTTCTCATATAACCTGAGGGACTTGGAAGGTATCTCTTTTCTCCACTGCAATCCACCAGCTATTTTTCCCAATTGGAGAGTCAGTAACTAGCATTTTGGCTTCATTTGACAACATCAATTGGCCTTCACAAAAGGATATTTAATTCAAAGACAATCAGAATAAATGTATAAACATTATCCCCCAACTCACACACATACTTTAGAGGCATACTTTCCACAATTACCCCAACTTTCCGCTACCTCCCCAAGTTTGTCCAATGAGAGGTTGTTGGATATGCCAAATGTGGAGTCCTGAAGATCATTCCTTGTTCCTTGGAGTACTGATGTTGCATTGACTACAAATCCGAATTCTAGAACAAATAATACTGAGAAGGCCTCTGGTCTTTGAACCCACAAAATCACAGGCTCTACTCCCTTCACTGATCAACCAAGCTCCACCAGGAGCAATGAGGCAAAGTGACCTTAACTGAAACTGACCCCAAAACTTCCACTTCAACATGTTAACTGACCAGAACCAGTCCTAGAATGTTTCACAGTTTAAGGCACTTTTCTTATATATAATTATAATTCTCCTAGAAATGGCCTCCTAGCTTTCTCTATGTGGAATGAAGCTATCTTCTCCCTAGCTTCATCCATGTGAAGACACTATCTCAGGTACTCTGGGCATGGGCCACACCTACATTACAGAAATTTAAAAGAATCTCCTCATTGCATCTCCACCCAGTTTCTTGGCAGTTTTGCTGAAAGGAGTTCCCAGAATGCTTTGAAAGGGACCAAAGGATATGACTGGTGTTAAAAGGAATTTTGGATTCAATAACAATTTGGGCTGAAAGGATTTGAAAAGACAGAATTCAGATTTGTTCACAAGAGACAGCTAAAATATTCAAGTGTGACTAAAAAAAAAGGTATAACATCCCTTTTATCAGAATCAGATAAATAAAAAACAATGTATTTATATTAAAAACTTTCTGCTGAATTGAAATGAGAATTCATTTTTGCTTGTAATATTTTTACATTGTGCAGGGTGAGTAGAAACACATAGACCTGAACCTTCTCCCTAAAAGTTATCATATTCACTAATTTATTGTTTATTACTAAATTGTTAAAATGTGAATCTTTCAATTAAAAAAACTATCAAAAATTTACGTCAAATTAACTAAAAAATTAATTACTGACTAATAATCATTTAAAAGTTTGCCCTAACCTCTAGAAAACGTGTGGCTTTTTTTAAAATGAAGGATATTCTATGATATTGCTTTCAAAAACAAACAAAAAAAAAAACCTTTGTTTTTTATCACTAATGAAAAAAATACAGCTTTAAAATGTTTGATACTTGTCCTCTAAATTATTTTTGTGTATGTTTTATGATTAATATATTAGTATAATCACACATGTATATATTTTTATTAAAGCTTTTTATTTGCAAAACATACATATGGATAATTCTTCAAAAATGACCCTTACAAAGCTTTCTGTTACAAAATTTTTCTCCCTAGCCCCCACCCCTCCCCTAGATGGCAGAAAGTCTACATGTTAATTATGTTAAAATACTTGACAAATTGAATATATGTATACATATTTCCACACTTATCTTACTGTGCAAGAAAAAATGTCTACAAGAAAAAAAATCAAAGAAAGGAAACACAATGCAAGCAAACATCAATAGAAAGCATGAAAATGTTATGTTGTGGTCCACATTTCACATCCCTCTCTCTGGCTGTATATGGCTTTCTTCAGTGAAATTGGAAGTGGTTTGAAACATTTCATTGTTGAAGAGAGCCATATCCATCAGAATAGATCATCATATAGTCTTGTTGTTGCCGTGTATAATGATCTCCTGGTTCTGCTCATTTCACTCAGCATCAGTTCATGCAAGTCTCTCCAGACCTCTCTGAAAACATTCTGCTGGTCATTTCGCACAGAACAATAATATTCCATAACATTCATATACCATAATTTATTCAGCCACTCTCCAATTGATGGGCATCCATTCAGTTTCCAGTTTCTAGCCACTACAAAAAGGGCTGCCACAAACATTCTTGCATATGTGGGGCCCTTTCCTTCCTTTATGATTTCTTTGGGATATAAGCCCAATAGAAACGCTGCTGGGTCAAAGGGTATGCACAGTTTGATAACTTTTTGAACATTGTTCCAATTTTGCTCTCCAGAATGGCTGAATCTGTTCACAGTTCCACCAACAATGCATCAGTGTCTTAACCTTCCCACATCCCCTCCAACATTCATCATTGTCTTTTCCTGTCATTTTAGCCAATGTGGTACCTCAGAGTTGTCTTAATTTGCATTTCTCTGATCAATAGTGATTTGGAGCACCTTTTCATGTGACTACAAATAGTTTTAATTTCATCCTCTAAAAATTGTTCATATCCTTTAACCATTTATCAATTGGAGAATGGCTTGAATTCTTATAAATATGAGACAATTCTCTATATATTTTAGAGATGAGACCTTTATCAGAACCCTTAAATGTAAAGATGATTTCCCAATTTATTGCTTCCCTCTTAATCTTGACTGCATTGGTTTTGTTTCTACAAAAACTTTTTAACTTAATATAATCAAAATTATCTATCTGGTGTTCAATTAAGAATTCCAGTTCTTCTTTGGACATAAATTTATTACATCTCCACAGGTCTGAGAGGTAAACTATACTATGTTCCTCTAATTTATTTATACTATCACTCTTTATATCCAGATCATGAACCCATTTAGATCTTATCTTGGTATGTGGTGTTAGATGTGGGTCAAGCCCTAATTTCTTCCACACTAGTTTCCAATTTTCCCAGAAGTTTTTGTCAAATAATGAGTACTTATCCCAGAAGCTGGGGTCTTTGGGTTTATCAAAGACTAAATTGCCATAGTTATTGCCTAGTTTGTCCTGTGATTCTATCCTATGCCACTGATCGACTACTCTATTTCTTAGCCAGTATCAAATGGTTTTGATGACCGCTGCTTTATAATATAGTTTTAGATCTGGTACAGCAAGGTCACCTTCATCAGCCTTTTTTTTCATTAATTCCCTTGAAATTCTTGACCTTTTGTTCTTCCAAATGAACTTTGCTACTAATTTTTCTAGATCTATAAAATAATTTCTTGGGAGTTTGATTGATATGGCACTAAATAAGTAAATTAGTTTGGGTAGTATTGTCATTTTTATTATATTCGCTCAGCTTACTCATGAGCACTTGATGTTTTTCCAATTGACTAGGTGTGACTTTATTTGTGTGGAAAGTGTTTTGTAGTTTAGTTTGTGTAGTTCCTGACTTTTCCTTGGCAGATAGATTCCCAAATATTTTATACTATCAACAGTTATTTTGAATGGAATTTCTTTTTGTATCTCTTGCTGCTGAACTTTGTTGGTAATATATAAAAATGCTGATGATTTATGTGGATTTATTTTGTATCCTGCAACTTTGCTAAAGTTGTGAATTGTTTCTAGTAATTTTTTAGTTGAGTCTCTAGGGTTCTCTAAGTATATCATCATGTCATCTGCAAAGAGTGATAATTTGGTTTCCTCATTACCTACTCTAATTCCTTTAATCTCTTTTTCTTCTCTTACTGCCAAAGCTAACATTTCTAATACAACATTAAATAGTAATGGTGACAGTGGGCAGCCTTGTTTCACTCCTGATCTTATTGGGAATGGTTCTAGTTTGTCTCCATTACATATGATCCTTGCTGATGGTTTTAAGTAGATGCTACTAATCATTTTAAGGAAAAGCTCATTTATTCCTATACTTTCTAGTGTTTTTAATACAAATGGGTGTTAGATTTTATCAAATGCTTTTTCTGCATCTGTTGAGATAATCATATGGTTTTTGTTAGTTTGGCCATTAATATAATTGATTATGCTGATAGTTTTCCTAATATTGAACCAGCCCTGCATTCCTGGTATAAATGCCACTTGGTCATAATGTATTATCCAGGGAATCACTTTCTATAATCTCATTGCTACTATTTTATTTAAGATTTTAGCATCAATATTCATTAGGGAAATTGGTCTATAGTTTTCCTTCTCTGTTTTCACTCTACCTGGTTTAGCTATCAGCACCATATCTGTATCATAGAAGGAATTTGGTAGTACACCTTCTTTCCCTATTTTTTCAGATAGTTTATATAGTATCAGAATTAATTGTTCTTTGAATGTTTGGTAGAATTCACATGTAATGCTTATGCACAAATTGCCTAACTTCTCAGAATTTTGGTTCCTTTTTTCTATAAAAGAAGTAACTGCTATAGTACAAGATAATATATGTGAACTATTTTGCAAAATTTAACAAATTTAAATAAATGCAACAATTCAAACAAACAAACAAAAAAGAATTCACATGTAAATCCATCTGGCCCTGGAGATTTTTTCTTAGGGAGTTGATGAGTAGCTTGCTCTATTTCTTTTTTCTAAAATGGGGCTATTTAAATAATTTATTTCCTCTTCTGTTAACCTGGGCAGTCTATATTTTTATAGATATTCCTCCATTTCATTTAGATTATCAAATTTATTGGCATAAAATTGGGCAAAGTAACTCCTAATTATTACTCTAATTTCCTCTTCATTGGAGGAAAGTTCTCCCTTATCATTTTTGAGACTAATAATTTGATTTTTCTCTTTCCTTTTTCTAATCAAATTAACTAAAGGCTTATCTATTTTGTTGTTTTTTTCATAAAACCAACTCTTAGTTTTATTTATTAATTCAATAGTTTTCTTATTTTTCAATTTTATTAATCTCCCCTTTTATTTTCAGAATTTTGAATTTGTTATTTAATTGAGGGTTTTTAGTTTGCTCTTTTTCTAGCTTTTTTAATTGTAAGCCCAATTTGTTGATTTTCTGTTTCTCTATTTTATGCAAGTTAAGCATCTAGAGATACAAAATTACCCCTTATAACTGCTTTGGCCATATCCCACAAATTTTGGTATGTTGTCTCATTATTGTCATTCTCCTGGATGAAATTATTGATTGTGTCTATGTCTTGCTCTTTCGCCCATTCATTCTTTAGGATTAGATGATTTAATTTCCAATTGACTTTTGGTCTATTTTCTCCTGGCCTTATATTGCATGTGATTTTTATTGCATCATGATCTGAAAAGGATGCATTTGCTATTTCTGCCTTTCTGCATTTGATTTTGAAGATTTTATGCCCTAACACATGATGAATTTTTGTATAAGTTCCATGAACCACAGAGAAAAAAGTAAACTCCCTATTGTCTCCATTCAATTTTCTCCAAAGATGTATCATACCTAAGTTTTCTTACAATTTGTTTACCTCCCTAATTTCTTTCTTATTTACTTTGTGGTTTGATTTATCTAATTCTGAGAGAGAAAGGTTGAGATCCTCTAGGAGTTTGGATGCTATACCACTTGGTGCATATATATTTAGTATTGATATTGCTACATTATCTATGGTACACTTTAGGAAGATATAGTTTCCTTCCTTGTCTCTTTTAATTAGATCTATCTTTGCTTTGCTTTTACTTGATGTGAGATAAGGATTGCTACCCCTGCTTTTTTTTTTTTTTTTTTTTTTTTTGTTCACCTGAAGCATAATAGATTCTGCTCCAGCCTTTTACCCTGTATGTGTCTCTATGCTTTAGATGTGTTTCTTGTAAACAGCATATTGTTGGATTCTGGTTTTTAATCCAGTCTGCTATCCACTTCCGCTTTATGGGAGAGTTCATCCCATTCACATTCACAGTTAAAATAACTAATTCTATATTTCCTGCCATCTTATTTACCCAAGTTATACTTTTCTCTTTCCTTTCCCCTTTCTCCCTTCCCCCCTCCCCAATATTTTGCTTTTGATGACCACCTCCCCCAAACAATCCTCCCCTCCTTTGGAGCCCTTCCCCCTCTTTTACTCCTTTCCCCTCATTCTTCTATTTTCCCTTCTATTAGTCTATCCCTTTCTTTTCCTCCTTTCCCTCCCACTTCCCTATAAAGAAGGAAGATTTTCTCTGTGAACCAAATGTGTCTGATGCACTCTTTTAGAGCTCAATCTGATGAGAGTAAGATTTACATAATGCTCATCTCCCTCCCTTTTTTCCCTCAATTATATTAGGTTTTCTTTGCCTCTTCATGAGATTTTACCTTATTTTTACCTCCTTTTTTTTACCTTATTTTGCCACCTTTTCCCTCTTTTTCCCAGTATGATAGCCTTTCCACCTCTAGTTTCTTTTTCATATTATCAACGTAATATCAAATTATACCCATTCTTTAAGTATACCCATAGTAGAAATATAGTTCTCAAGAGTTCTTTCCTTTTTACCTTTTTATGCTTCTCTTGAGTTCTGTGCTTGGAGGTCAAATTTTTTGTTCAGCTCTGGTTTTTTCATTAGAAATAGGTGAAATTCTCCTATGTCATTAAATGTGCATCTTCTTCCCTGGAAGATAATGCTCATTCTAGCTGGATAACTTATTCTTGGCTGTAATCCAAGTTCCTTTGCCTTTCGAAATATCTGGTTCCAGGCCTTTCTATCCTTCACATATATATAATTTCTAAGTGAATGAATATATAGGAATGTTTTCATTTTTAAAAATGATATAATATTTATTAAGAGCTCTTCAATACCAGACATTGTGCAAATTAAAAAAAGCAATTAAAACGTGAAACAAATGAACAAACAACAAACATCTTCTGACCCCAGGGAGGCAACATTCTTTCTTTTTTTCTTTCTTTTTTTTTGCATACTCAATTGAGAGAATTGATTTCTTTTTTATGTTAAATCCAGTATGTATAAACATATTTATACAATTCTCTTGCTGCCCAAAAAAGAAAATCAGATCAAAAAAGAAAGTAAATCAGTAAGAAAACAAAATACAAGCAAACAACAATAAACAGAGTGAGGATGTTATTTTGTGATCCACATTCAGTTCCAAGAGTTCTCTCTCTGGGTGTAGATGGCTCTCTTCATCACAAGATTATTGGAACTGGCATCAATCATCTCATTGTTAGAAAAAGTCATATTCATCAGAATTGATCATCGTATAATGTTGATGTTGCCATGTACAATGGTCTCCTGGTTCTTCTCATTTCACTTAATATCAGGCCTCTCTCCAGGCCTTTCTAAAATCATTCTCCTGATCATTTCTTATAGAACAATAATATTCCATAACATTCATATACCATAACTTATTTAGCCATTCTCCAATTTATGGGCATCCAGTCAGTTTCTCTCCAGAATGGTTGGATCTATTCACAGTTCCACCAACAATGTATCAGTGTCCAAGTTTTCCCACATCCCCTCCAACATTCATCATTATCTTTTTGAATCATCTTCGCCAATCTGACAGGTGTGTAGTAGTATCTCAGAGTTGTCTTAATTTTCATTTTTCTGATCAGTAGTGATTTAGAGCATCTTCTCACATGATTAGCAATGGTTTCATTTTCTTCATTGGAAAAATATCTGTTCATATCTTTTGACCATTTATCGATTGGAGAGTGGCTTGAATTCTTATAAATGTGAGACAATTCTCTATATATTTTAGAAATGAGGCCTGTATCAGAACTCTTAAATGTAAAGATTATTTCCCAATTTATTGTTTCCCTCATAATCTTGTCTGCATTAGTTTTGTTTGTACAAAACAAAAATTATTTAATTTAATATAATCAAACTTATCCACCTGGTGTTCAATTAAGAGTTCCAGTTCTTCTTTGGACACAAATTCTTTCCTTCTCCACAGGTCTTCTAATTTTTTTATATCACTCTTTATGTCTAAATCATGAACCCATTTAGATCTTATCTTGGTATGTGGTGTTAGGTGTGGGTCAAGCTCTAATTTCTTCCATAATAGTTTTTAATTTTCCCAGAAGTTTTTGTCAAATAGTGAGTTCTTATCCCAAAAGCTGGGTTCTTTGGGTTTGTCAAACACTAGATTGCTAAGTTATTGCCTATTTTGTCCTGTGATCCTAACCCATTCCACTGATCAACTGCTCTATTTCTTAGCCAGCACCAAATGGTTTTGATGACTGCTGCTTTATAATATAGTTTTAGGTCTGGCACAGCTAGGCCACCCTTATTAGCATTTTTTTTCACTAATTCCCTTGAAATTTTTGACCTTTTGTTCTTCCAGATGAATTTTGTTATTTTTTTCTAGCTCTGTAAAATAATTTCTTGGGAGTTTGACTGGTATGGCACTAAGTAAGTAGATTAATTTAGGTAGTGTTGTCATTTTTATTATATTCACTCAGCCTACCCATGAGCACTTGATATTTTTCCAACTGATTAGATCTGACTTTATGTGGAAAGGGTTTTATAGTTGTGTTCATATAGTTCCTGACTTTCCTTTGGCAGATAGGTTCCCAAATATTTTATACTATCGACAGTTATTTTGAATGGAATTTCTTCTTGAATCTCTTTTGCTGAACTTTGTTGGTAATATATTAAAATGCTGATGATTTGTGTGGATTTATTTTGTATCCTGCAACTTTGCTAAAGTTATGAATTGTTTCTAGTAGTTTTTTAGTTGATTCTCTAGGGTTTTCTACATATACTATCATATCATCTGCAAAGAGTGATAATTTGGTTTCCTCATGACTTACTCTAATTCTTTTTATCTCTTTTTCTTCTCTTATTGCCAAAGCTAACATTTCTAATACAATATTGAATAATATCGGTGATAATGGGCAGCCTTGTTTCACTCCTGATCTTATTGGGAATGGTTCTAGTTTGTCCCCATTATATGTGATGCTTTCTGATGGTTTTAAATAGATGCTACTGATCATTTTAAGGAAAAGTCCATTGATTCCTATATTCTCTAGTATTTTTAATAGGAATGAGTGTTGGATTTGATCAAATGCTTTTTTCTGCATGTATAGGAGAGTTTTCTTGATTCTTAGATGCATTGTCAAAAAAATTTTGAGACCATGGAGTTAAAGAATTGGTGGACTCCTGGAAGATGGAAATGCTCCATCAGAAATGAAGGGTAACAGAGAACAGCTCAATGACATTGCTGGTAGTTCTGCAATATCAAGAGTGGGAGTTGTTCTGGTCAAGTATGTTCTCACATGTTTGGCTACATGTTCCTTGTCTACACATATGCCCTTCTGAGAATATTTTCATCATCTATAGTATTTTTATGTGTGTTCTCCTCCACTGTTAGGATGGATGGTAGCATGAATCTTTCTTGTCACTCATTTTGCTATGCTATTAAACTTATTTTATTTTAAACTCATGTGTCCTCAGGATTGATCTAGTAAAAGAAATATATTGATGCTGGCTTTTGAGTTAGGTTTTTAGAGAATATTGACTTAGAAAATGCCTTCAGCCTACAATAGCTTCCAATGTATAAAAGAGGCCTGAACACTCTAAATAATTTCTTATGATGATTCAACTGCTTTACACATTATATAAGGAAATAGACCTTTAAAACTCAGCTCTTAGAAATAATTTAGTTCAATACTATGGTCCAGGGAGATTGTAGTTTGCCAGTTACAAAGTGAAGATCAGAATCTCCCAGGTTTCCTAAGTCCTATTGCAGTGCTCTTTCAACTATACCTAAATAATTTTTCAAGTGGCATCTCTTTGACAATTCATTTTTTTAAATAAGATTTTGAGTTGCAAATTTTTCTCTCTCCTTCCCTCTCTATCCTGCTCCCCAACACCACAAGCAATCAGATAAAAGTTATATATGCGCTATTATATTAAACATATTTCCCCACATCAGTCATGATGTGAAAGAAAAAATAGGACTAAAGGGAAAACCACATACACAAAAATAAGCAAAAATAGTATACTTCAATCTGCATTCAGACTCTAGTTCTGTTTCTAGATGAGGACAGCACTTTGTATCATGAGGGTTTTTTTTGCAAATGTCTTGAAATTGTATTGCTAAGAAGAGCTAAGTCAATCATCATTGATCATCACAGCGTTGCTGTTACTGTGGACAATGTTCTGTTTCTGCTCACTTCACTCAGCATCAGTTCATGTAAGTCTTTCCAGGTTTTTCTGATATCTGGCTGCTCATCATTTCTTATAGAAAAACAGAATTAAAATCTTTTTGAAGTAGTAAAATTGAAAGTATCCTAAAAAGCAAAACAACAAGATTTTATTTGCTTAAAGTGATCTCTAAGGGGGGAAATCCTCTATCAATGCAGATGTTCACCTTCTCTGTAACTTCTAAAGTCTTGCCTGAATTCTAATAGACTTGTGATGGAAAGTGCCACCCACTTCCAGAAAAAGAATTATGAAGACTGAATGTGGAACAAAGTATAATATTTTCACCTTTGTTGTTGTTGTTGTTTATCTGTTTTCTTTCTTGTGTTTTTCCCCTTTTGATCTGATTTTCTTGTGCAGCATGATGAATATGGAAATATTTTCAGAAAAACTGTACATGTTTAATTTATATTGGATTGTTTGCTGTCTTGGGGAGGGAGAAAGAGGATGAAGGAAGAAAAATTGAGAACACGAGGTTTTGCAAAGGTAATTGTTGAAAACTATCTTTGCATGATTTGGAAAAATAAAACACTAAAAAAAAAGAAGTGAAGGGATTATGGGTAAGGAACATTGAATACAACAACACACTTGTTTGATGTGTTTTTAAAAAAATGATAGTCTTGCCCAGAAAATTGAACAGCTTAAATGCACATGGCCACTATGTGTCAAGTGGGATTTGAACCTAGCTCTCTGAGGTCAACTCTCTCTTCACTTATGGTAGTGAATGGTAAGCAATTTCCAAGAGAAAGAATGGCCAGTTAGTCTTTGAGCCAGAATTCAAACCTAGTCTTCTTTCTGCTACATGCATTTTATTTTATTTTTAAACAATAACTGATATTGCCCTTCATTAGTAGCTGCTATATAATAATAATTCAATTGCATTGCTTTATAATGATAAAAAATGTTATCCATCTCCAGAAAAAACACTGAAAGAGATTAAATCATAATTTTTTTTAACTTTCTATATTTTTCTTGCACCTTCCTCCCTTTTTGGGTCCGTGTTCTCTTTTACAACATGGTTAATATGGAAATATGTTTTGAATGATTGCATATGTAT
Source organism: Myrmecobius fasciatus (assembly GCA_023553655.1). Taxonomy (NCBI): domain Eukaryota; kingdom Metazoa; phylum Chordata; class Mammalia; order Dasyuromorphia; family Myrmecobiidae; genus Myrmecobius; species Myrmecobius fasciatus. The sequence goes on along the minus strand of JAJPUD010006640.1, from coordinate 110,831 downwards.
AATCTATATAAAAATGCTTGTCTTTTCAAGAAATGGAGGGAGCAAGTAAGGGTATTTGGAACTCAAAATTATTTTTAAAAATGTATGAAAAAAAGAAAAAATATATAAAATGTATGTTAAAAATTGTTTTTACTTCTGAGAAAAAAGATAAAATAAAAGCATTCTCTAAAAAAGTTATTATTTGAATGGATGTCCATCAGTTAGGGAATGGCTGAATAAGTTATGGTATATAGTTGTAATGAAATATTATTGTTTTGTAAGAATTTATAAGCAGACTGTTTTCAGAAAGGCTTAGAAGGATTTATATGAACTGATGCTGAGTGCAGTAAGTAGACTCAAGAAACATTGTATATGGGGCAGCTAGATGGCACAGTGGATAGAGCACGAGCCCTGAAGTCAGGAAGACCTAAGTTCAAATCTGCTCTCAGACACTTAACATTTCCTAGCTGTGTGTCCCTGGGCAAGTCACTTAACCCCAATTGCCTCAGCAAAAAGAAAAAAAGAACCATTGTATACAGTAACAAGATTATGTGGTGAACAATGGACTTGGCTCTTTTCAACAATGTGGTGATTCAAGGTAATGCCAATAGACTTGGCATAGAAAATGTATCCAGAGAGAGAACTACAAAATGAATGTTGAAAACTATCTTTACATGTTTTTGGAAAATATACTGTTACTATAATCATTTTTAAAAAGAATTGTTTTTGTTTTTCCTTTTAGAAATTGCCTTGTTATTTTCTGCCAATTTATCAATTGCCACACTGAGAGGAAAAAAAAATCACCGTTATTTTCATTATTGTTCATCACAAAAGTATTGCTTATTACACATTCACAACTTTTTAAAGCTTTGGATCTTTTTTTAGCCTTTTAAAGTAAAAATTTATTTGTTGAGGCTGTATACTTTTATTTTTTAATAATAGCTTTTCATTTTCAAAATACATGCAAAGATAGTTTTCAAAATTCACCCTTACACAACTTTGTGTTCCAAATTGTTCTCCCTCTCATTTCCCCCCCAGGCAATAAATAATCCAATATAGGTTAAACATATATAATTCTTCTAAATATATTTCTACATTTATCATGTTGCATAAGAAAAATCAGATTAAAGGGGGGCAGGGGAAGAAAAGCAGGCAAACAACCAAAAGAGTGAAAATGTTATGTTGTGATCTATATTCAGTTCCCACAGCCCTCTCCCTGGATACAGATGGTTTTCTCTTTAACAAGTCTATTATAATTGCCCTGAACCACCTCATTGTTGAAAAGAGCCAAGTCCATTATAGTTGATCACCACATAATCAATGTTCTTTGATTCTATTCAGTTCACTTAGCATCAGTTCATGTAAATCTCCTCAGGCCTTTCTGAAAGCATCCTGCTAATCATTTCTTATAGAACAAGAATATTCCATTCCATCCATAACTTATTCAACCATTCCCCAACTAATGGGTATCCATTCAGTTTCCAATTCCTTGCCACTATAAAAAGAGCTATTACACAGTGGATGGAGTATCAGCCCTGAAATCAGAAGGACCTGAATTCAAATCTGGCCTCAGACACTTAATACTTCCTAGCTGTGTGACCCTGGGCAAGTCACTTAATCCCAATTGCCTCAGCAAAAAAAGACTACTACAAACATTTTTTGCACATGTGGTCCTTTTCCCTTTTTTATGATCTCTTTGGGATAAAGATGCAATAGAGATACTGCTGGATCAAAGAGTATTATGTATGCACAGTTTGATAGCCTTTTGGGCATAGTTTCAAATTGCTCTCCAGAATGATTGAATCAATTCACAACTCCATTGACAATATGTGTCCCAATTTTTCTAATTCCCTCCAGCATTAATCATTATCTTTTCCTGTCATCTTAGCCAATCTGAGATGTTTGTAGTAGTATCTCAGAGTTGTCTTAATTTAGAGCATTTTTTTCATGACTAGAAATGGCTTCAATTTCTTCATCTGAAAATTGTCTGATCATATCCTTTGACCATTTATCAATTGGGGAATGGCTTGTATTCTTATAAATAACAAGAAAAAGATTAATATTAACACATCTTGAGTCACTTCAAACACCATTATAACAGCAATTGGTTTCTCCTCACTTTTGGAAATACAATCCTAACAATAGGTAGTCTTAAGATATCAATTAAAATATATCAAGAATTTTCTTCAAACTATCCACCATCTCTCTTAAGACCCTTTTGGAGACAGCCCAGAACCTTTACCCCAAGAACCTTGGAAATTGCAGTGATTGCAACCTCTCTGAAAAAATGAAACATTGGTGTTATAGTCACAGCTACTGAAGATGTAGAAAAGAAAGTACTCATCATCAAAATCCTGCCACCATCAAATGCCTTAACATCAGAAACTGACGTGATTTTATTTGTTAAAATGACATTTTAAAAAGAAGCATGCCTTTTTGTAGTTGCAAGGAACTGGAAACTGAATGGATCCAGTCCATCAGTTGGAGAATGGCTGAATAAGTTATGGAATATGAATATTATAGAATATTATAATTCTGTAAGAAACAATCAGCAGGATGATTTCAGAAAGGCTTGGAGAGATGTTACATGAACTGAAGCTAAATGAAGTGAATAGAACCAAGAGAACAAGATTATATAATGACCAATTCTGATAGACATGGCTTGTTTCAACAGTGAGGTGATTCAGGCCAGTTCCTATGGTCTTTTGATGGAGAGAGCCATCTGCACCTAAAAAGAGAACTGTGGGAAATGAGTGTGGATCACAGCATAATATTTTCACTCTTTTTGTTGTGGTTCGCTTGCATTTTGTTTTCTTCTTGTTTTTTTCCCTTTTTGATCTGATTTTTCTTGTGCACATGATAATTGTGGAAATATGTATAGAAGAATTGCACATGTGCTAGGGTATGGGACCCTGCTGAGAGGGAGTACAGAGGGCACCTTGACTTGTGGTGCACAATAAGTTTTCTGCCATGTTGTAGAAAGGCCCTTGCTGAGCAAGAAGCACTGGTGCATGGCATGGGAATGGGTTGAGCCTGAGGGTCACAGCTAGTTGATCATGAGCAGGGATGCCTTGACAGGGCCTCTCGCCTGTGAGTGGGTTGCTAAACTGCTGGATTGGCTCTCCTCCCATTGGTAGATACCATGCATACACAAAGCCCACAAGCTGCTTCTCTGAATGATGATTGGGGATTGCCTACTGTTCATGCGCTGATCATGCTTGCAAAAATGTGTATCAATAAGGCTGTGCAGCATAATAAACTAGAGCTCTTTTCATACCCTATGAGTCTCCCACCTCATTCGTCTCACCTCTGAGATCAAAGGGTTCATACAAGGTGAGCTCTTAAAAGACAGCCACAACAACTGGCGTCTAAGGAACAGGGACAGGGACCTGGAACAGTGCCAGAGCAACTACTTCGAGGTCAAGCACTGCTACATGGTCAAGACAACCTCTAAGAGGACTCCAGAGGGAGATTCCACAGAACTGCGCTGTTTCCGGACCAGGCAAAGTGTGGTGGAGATGGTTAAGTATGATTAGGGCAGAAAGTAGGCACCCTCCTCCCTTCAGACAGGGAAGCATATGTCAGGACTGTATATAAATATATAAAGGACCAGGGGTGCACAGTCCAATTAGGAGACATTAGGAAATTCTTAGACTTTGCTTATAAAGTTTCTCCATGGTTACCTGAGGAAGGCTGTTACAATTGTGAGAGATGGATTGTTTTTGGTAAACAGCTCACCCCTCATGGTAAGGAATGCCCAGGAGAAATACAAAAAAGCCATTTTAAACAAAGTTCGAAATCAGAACCAGAAAAAGATACGGTTGGAACACAGACGTCCCTCTCCTGAGCAAAATGAATGGCCTCCCCCTCTTCCACCACCCTTGGCCCCACCTTACTCTTGTGTCTATTCGGACCTACAGCCTTTCAAAGGTCCTTCTAAGGTAAAGCCTAAGAATGAAATCTGGATGACAGAAATTTTAGCACAGACTTGGTTGACTGCCACTCAGGTTGCTCCAGGAGCAAACATGAACTTATACTTTGAGCAACTTAGTGCCAGGAGTAGCAGGCAGTAAGGAGACTTTGAGATCTGCTGAACTGGTAAATTGGTAAATTGGCAAAAAGACAGAAAGACAGAAACTATTTTCCCCTTAATAATAGATGGCTTACATATTAACATATGGGGTAGAGATACTTTACACCAATTAGGGATGAAAATCACCACAGAATTTTAGGAAGCGTCATTGCTATTGCGGCTTCCACCACTCCAAAAATGACTTGGACTACCAACACATTGGTATGGGTGGAGCTTCAGAAAGACATAGATAAAGCAGTGTGCACAATAAATTTCCAAAAAAAAAATTAATTCAAATGATTTAAGTCCAGCTATGAAATACTTTTTGGTGAACATAGAGAATCACTGAAAAATAACACCCCATCTTCATTAAGAAGACCCCCTAAGAATGAGACCATGGTAATGAAAAAGGGTTCTGAAGGATGGGAAGGACCCTCTAGGGTTTTAATGTGGGGGCCAGGATATATTTGCATCTCCACAGGAGAAAATCTTCAGCAGTGGATTCCCACCAGACATCTCAGAGTTGTCCATAAAATAGAAGAAAAGAAGGAAGAAGAAGCAACCATCCAAAAGAAGGAGAAGGTGTGCCCCCAAGACTTTTAACAAGATGCTTTCTCTCTATATATATATATGGGTTTATGTTACATACAATCAGGATTGGCAACAGAGGCCAAAAGGTGGCCATGGACCCACCATGATCTAGGACTGTTTCATGGGGGAATGTGACACACATGATGGGCATGCAGGGGACACCCTGTCATAGTGACATCCTCATCCATGCAGGCGGGTTGCAGCAGTGTATCTACATAAAGGGATCATCAGGTTGGCCTCTTGAAGAGCATAAGCCTTCATGGGATACATTCCTGTCACTCAAGAATTGGGCCAGCAATTTGGCACGCAGAAAAATATCTTGGGCCCTGGTTCTTGGACAAATGGTATGAGAATTGGATACCAGTTCTATACTGCCTGCCTGGGAGAGAAATATGTGTTCATGTGGGGAGACTCTGTAACTGTTACCAAGAAAACATTAGATTTTTACAATGTTACTTGTTGGAATCACTGTTAGTGAGTGTTTAGATAATGAAATTGAAAATCAGACTGTATTTGTTAATACTCATGTATCAATGCTTCCTGTAAAAAGTGAGAAATGGTATCATATTAAGATTGATCCTATGTTCAATACCATAATAGAAAAGGAAACAGACCTTAGTCCCATTAGAGAAAAAAAAAAGATGTATCAGTTGTATCATATTAGGTATCACTATGTTAATTTCACTCTTTCAATGTCCATATCTAATGTACAAAACAGTACAGTACAAGCTAGATATATAGAGGAACTAACTAGGAATAGCTTAGTGGGTTTTGCCCAACAAGCTAAAATAGACGAACAATTGTATTGGATGATAAAAGATTTAAGGGAACTATCATTGGAAATAGCAGAATTACGAGTTATTTAAACTCCAGGCTCAATTACAATGTGACTACAGATGCACAGAGGTTTATGGAACCCCTTTTGCTGTATAATCATACAGGACAAGATTATAATTGGGACAGTATCAAGAGTCATTTGAATGGTTTATTTCTCAATAACACAATTGAAGGTGACATAGAAAGTTTATATAAACTAGCTTCTTATATAGAGAAAGCTTCTCATGAAGATTTGAATCCAGACAAAACTGTCGAAAAAATCAAACATTGGTTTGACAATACCTCTTCATGGTGGTTAAAATTACAATCATGGATTGCCTTATGTGTTGGTATGTTGTTATTCCTTTGTTGTTGCTCTGTAATATTAGGATGTCTTGGGGCAGCTAGGTGGCACAGTGGACAGAGTACCAGCCCTGAAGCCAGGAAGTCCTGAGTTCAAATCTGGTCTCAGACACTTAACACTTCCTAGCTGTGTGACCCAAGTCACTTAATCCCAATTCCCTCAGCAAAAAAAAAAAAAAAAAAAAAAAAAAAAAAAAAAAAAAAAT